>VXBT01003633.1:200590-247623 GCA_013400235.1 Oriolus oriolus | reverse complement strand
TCCCCATTCCCCATTCCCCATTCCCCATTCCCCATTCCCCATTCCCCATTCCCCATTCCCCATTCCCCCCAAGGGCATAAAAGCAGTGGTATATATGGGAAAGGCAGGGGGTGGGGTGGAAACCAATTAGCCAATGGGGTGCAGGTAATTACCATGAGGAAGCAAAGCATGCTGGGTTCTCACCCTGACCCCGAAGTGGGTTGCTTAAGTCAGACTCCTCCAGGGGCGTGCAAAAGGCTTATGTCTTGAGGGCCTAGAGCCCTCCACATGTGGCAGTAATTTTTATTAAGTATGCATGAGGGGGTAGATCTCTGTGAAAAAACATTGTGCTCATCTTATAAATAAAGCCAGGAACAACAATTTTCAAAACTAGCAATCAGAACTAGAGATCTACCATAAAGCACCAGCACTTCAAATTATATTTTCAGTAGCAGGTAGACCCACAGAAATTGAGGTATTCCTAGCCAGACACTCAAAGTCGGATGCATGGACACATCTGCAGATCTGGTGCTCTGTGTAACTTTTTAATCTGAGTCTCTTTGCTAAGTTTTCAATGCAGTGAGCATTGAAACTTTCTGAGCCTGATAAGAACACAATGCACTTTGTGCATAAAGTCACTTGTTTAGAAATTTGCAGCAGGATTCAAATTGTATGCCTTTGGCTAAAAAGCCTGTCTCTTTCTCTGCATATGTTCGCTGTCTCGTTCATCTCTGCCCAGTTTCTGCTGCTGCCTTTAGGTGTTAAAATATTATAGTTATTTCTTGCTTTCCATCCCTTTGTTTTCTGCTCCTGCCTTTTTCTCTTGCCATATAGCTCTCTATGTCTCCTTTGTTTAGAAAATCAAGTAGCCACTTAAGTTCAGCGGCGCTTCACGCTTCAGTGATTTTTTAAAGGAAAATAATTCCTGAAGGGAATTTTCTTACTAAGGCTTTTGTTTTCAACCTTCTTGGTACCTAATGGTGTGATTAAGAATTCCTAATTTTGTTCTTTCTCAGTGCAATTAGTTTATACTCTGTTCTCTGGTAATTTTATTTTCTGTCATTTGCAGTCCAATTTTGCACTCCAGTATTCATGTATATTGTGGGATGCCCAGACTTCAGAATCTTTGCCCTTTCCTGGAAGGTTGTGCCTGGTATGATGCCATACTCTCAGCATCTGGACCACTGTCTTACGCAGTTGTGATTTTAGCTTTCATTTGTAACATGTTTATCTGGAAATGCATCTCTATATCTTAGCTGAACTCATTGTTGTGCCTGAACACTGAATTCAGGGCTAAAAAAATATTATTTTTCAGCAATTTACAATCTTTCTTGTGTTCAGGATGCCTCAGTTTCTTACCAATTAGAAGATAACTCTTTCCTTTTACTGTTTGTTTAAAACTCACAATTTTGCTCTTACCAACAACAAATTGTATCTGCCATCTATTAGTCCGGGCACTTAAAAGTTCTGTCTTCCTGTACTGGACTGCAGTACTTCTCATTATTTTCTCATTTTCTCAAATCAATATAATCTTCAAATATTGAAGGGAGAAAACATGATAAGTGCTCACTAGCTTTTGTTTGTGCTTTTAAACAGAAACAGGAAGAGGTGTCAGTATAGCTGTGTAAAGACATAATGAAAGAGTAATCAAAGTACAGATAATGGCCTCCTCCTGGCCGCATATGCACCCACGCTGCACAAAATACGTGCTTCAGGGCACAGTGGGGTGCAGTCTCAATATCAGACTCAATGCCCAGAAGCAGTAAGTGGATTCTTCACGATTCAGAAGCATATTTTACCAGCCTGTAGAGTTCCTATGATAATACAGGTTGAGATAACATCAAAGTGATTTATGGGTTTCATGTAACAAACCCATGACATTCCCGGGGGAAGGTGCACACAAAGCCAGACTCTCATTTGATGCCCCTTAGTAGGGCTCCCATGAAGTCAAGTGTATTTTGGGGAATACAAAACCTCAGCATTCTCAGCTCTGCTAAAAGACCTGGCTTTCATTACCAAATATCAAATTCCACAGGGTGTATATGACTTTTTGGAAGCTTGTATAGTCTGTCTGAATGAGAGGTGTTGCATGACCAGTAAAGCAAACTACACAGTTGTGAACCTCTAAATATGTAATATCCCCAGTGCTGAACTCCTTCATTTTTATACAGCACAGAGATAACTGTGTTAGCCTGGTGTATAATAACACCTGCAGAAAGTATGTAAGTCAGTCAAAGCCATTTTGTGCAATATGTTCTCAATTCCACACAGAACTGCATAATTAAATACAAATATAATTTCCCCGTCAGCAGCATGTATTGTAGACTCCTTAGACATCTCTGATATTTTAAAAATGCACTATAAAGGTTATTTGACCCACTCAAAAGAATACAACACAACATAATTACACTCTCAGGAATAATAATATAGCTTGGAAATATTAGAGGAACTGCTGAAAAGTAAGATAAACCACAGAAAACTACAAAACGGCAAAAAAGACATTGCAGAGCTTCTTAGGACATTCAACTTAACATGCCTGATTAATGCTTCAAGTGGCTTCCCAAGAAGAAAATAGAAATAATTTTATTATCCTTCGTTTTTTTTTTTTTTGGTTTTGTTTTTTTTTGTGTGTGTGTGAAAATAAATGAGGAAGTGTTTATTTTATATTTCTGTAACTCAGCTATGATTTTCTGATTATGTTCCATTCCGTTTACCTGTTAGGTCATGGATAAACCATTATAAGTGCAAAGTACTGGAGTTGGTCAAGTTTTACATCTGCAGAGAGGTGTCTCCTCTATGTAATTTTATCTCATAGTCTATAAATTTAGCCTTTGTGGATCAAATCCAGAGTACACAGACTTAAACATCTTCCACTGTTTTCAAAAGTCTTTGACTCAAACCTTGAATCAGACGCCACGTTTGTTTTGATAGAGAGTGACTGACAATTTACACAGGATTTCAAAATTTAGAAATCTGATTTCTTTTAACTAGGATAAATTCAGTAGATAACTAATTCTCTCAATGAAAAACAAAAATAATAATAATAATTTCAGGTTGTTTCAGAGTCTTGTTTCAGCTTTTGAAAACTTTCTATCATAACAAATTTCATATAGTACCGAATGAGAACCTTCAAACTGCAAAGTTGTTTCAACATGAAAGCATGCATTTTAGCTTAAACATAAGTTCTTTTTCTTTAGAGTGTTGTTCCAGTAGTCAGCCCTGAAGAGTGATAATAATTGTTAGTAGTGTGTGATTTCAGAAGAGATGACACTCTCATAGCACTCAAACTCTGGAATGCTATGATTCAAGAAGGTAAATTTCATTGCTTTTTCCTATTGTCATCCAATATATGTACCTTAAAAGACACAATCAAAAAAAAGTATCTGCATTATTAGAAACAAAAATATTATTTTTAAAGTAGAACTTCTTTGATATTAAAAAGTAAAACTTTTTCCATTACCAGGACTAGGTGAGTTTCTGGAGCAGTGCCTAGAAGAAGCACCGCTGAGAAAAGCTTCTCCCATGCACTTCTATCTTGCCTTAAGGTCAACAGCCATCTGGTCTGTGTCACACTACTTCCCTCTCTTCAACATTTGAGACTGAGCCATTCGGCCACTTGTGCTCCTGAATAAAGCTCAGAGTTGAATTATAAAATTTGGATGATGTTCCTAATAACCATTTTAGTATTCTAATTACTAAACAAATATGCTCCTGCCATGTTTAATGTCATAAAGTTACCCACAAGTTCGTGAAAGGATCATGGCAAATGAAGAATTGCTTCACTTTCAGAATGATACAGCTCTGCAAAATGCTAAGCCCAGGTTTTGAATACAAGTAAAACATACACCTTAATAAGACCAAGTGATATACGCATGTTCTTGAAGCCTGTGTGTCTTCCCTTCTTCCATTTTTAGCGCATAGACAAATACATGTATATATCATATGTATTTTGACAGTTGCCTTCCATGAACATGCAAAATGTGTGCTACATATTCTACGCTACCTGGAGAAAACTTGTACTTATGCTAATCTTTTCACTTCGTTGGCAGAAAAAATTTTGAGACCTCTGAAGTATTCTTCTAGGAAGAAAAGACATGTAGCATTCATAATATCTCAATGGTGAAGCAAAGTATGCATTGTATACCCTATGATGTGTATAAATGCATTTTTCTGAAGATGTTTCCAATTTATGAAATGGAGCCTTGTGCAGTGATGTGCAATGCTCTCCATAGGAAAGAAATACTTGCTATGGAGAACACTGTACATCACGGTGTGGAGTTGTCTCCAAGGACTGTTTTGTTCGTCTCATGTCTATTCTCTGACTTCTCTATGTGGCTTTCATCAAGGTATTTTCTCTTTCCAGAAAATTGCTTCTGAGGGATGAAAAGTGAAAAATGTTTCTCAGGTTTGTTTTGGCTCCATATCTGGAGGATGTATTATGGTTTGTTTATCCACTTAGGTTGCTTTTTTTCTTGCTGATAATTTTTGCTGACTTGCTGCTTTGCCTTCCCTATGCCTTGCTACTTTCCAAGTTATGTATGGCTGGTGGCTAAGAAGGAAGACAGGATGCAGAATGAGTAATAGCCTCAGATTTAGGAGAGCAGTGCCCGGGTCCTCTCACCAGCTTCGGCATGACTTCAAACAACCAGCGTACCCTTTATTTCATGCAGCTGAAAGAATACCACGTCTTGCTGCACAGCATTGACTGAAGGAGCCAGCTGGAGTTTGTAAGCAGTACAATGGAAGCAGGTGATTGAACCTGATGAGTGACCTGGATGTGTTAAAGGTCCAGGTGAATCCACCCAGCTGGATCTAAGCACTGCTTCACGCCCACCACGTAACCCAAACAGCTAAAACTGCTGTCCTCTGGGGGCAGCTGTGTCTCAGGTTAGCAAACTAATAAATCAGGTCCTTCTTCAGGTGAAGAAAATTTGTGAAATACTTAGACAGTACGATAACAGAGCTGTTGTAAATACTTAAAATGGTTTTCTGAAATGTGATTAATTTCATTTTGACAGAGAGACAGAAGTGAGCTAGAGACAAGCATTGAATTTTCATACACCTTGAGGATGCTTGTATGTGGAAAGTTGAAGTTAAGTCCGCAGCTAATTTAAATTCTTTGGTTTTTGAGAGTTCTTGATATCAGATTAATCATTGTTGAATGATGAGCAGAACTGTGAGATTGGATATTAGGCTATATATATTTTTGCATATATAAACACACAGTAAATGTATCAATTCAGATGTATATTCTTTTGTCATTGGTATCCCTTGAGGACATTACAGCTGTGCTGTTCTAGATCTAGTGAAAAAGTATGGAAAACAAACTGTTTTGTTTCTTTAGTGAACAGAAAATCAACCATGATTTTTCTAATTATTGGACACCATGAAGTCAAGAGGAATCAAGTCAATTGCACAAAAACTGTGTCTGTTTTTATGATTCAGCATTCAGCAGATGAAAAAGTAGCAACCACTGTTCAAGTGCATGCAAATTTAGATTCCCAACTAAACTTGCTAAGTGAACACCATTTTTTCTTTCTTAGGTGCTTAAAAAGCCTAACGACCTTTTAAAAATAACCCTGTCACTTGTAAAGGGTAAATCCTCAACTAAAAAAAGTTTTACTAGTTCTGACAGCTTCTGAGATTTATAAGCAGTAAATGAAAACCACCTCTTTTCAGAATCATTGCTATGTTCATAGCAAATTATTTTCATGAAGCTAGATGAAAGAAAATTGAAAATCTGCAGCATATTCTGTAGTTTTGTGAGATATCTAAAATGTTGCATTTTGTATTTTCATGACTTTTTTTCTTTGTGTCAGTAGGGACAATTTCTCTCACATGCTTAATCTCAATCTTCTAAACAGAAGGCAGATAATTTATCTAAAAGGCTAAAAAGTCTTTGATTAATAACCATGGGAATTGCAGGTATTAAAATCACCCCCAAGTGACCCCATATTGTTCCGTGAATCCATTAGAAACTTATTCTGAATTACAAAGAAAAATTAATTAAAAAGTATAAGGAATACAGAGCTCAAATAAAGTATGCTCCCCTGAGTTCACATGAAGATCTATATGCATGCAAAATGTCATAAAATCAGATTTAATTTACAGTATAATTTTATTCTTCAACAACAAGAGGAATACAAGAACAGCAATTTTTGTATTTTTTTATTACTATTGAGTTCTTCATAACAAGTCTACCCATTTTAATGACTCTTGCATTAATGTCAGAGAAAGAGGGATTAGAGAGAAGAGACAAATATACTTTAGGTAGTTGGAATTGTAGTAATGGGTGAATCCCATCTGGTTTGGTTGAATAGAATAGAAATCTGTAATGTTCTTGTCTTGACTTCAGTGGATGAACAAAACTTTAAATGAGTTGTAAGGAGCTTTACAAAGAATTTTTGCAAGTTTTACTTATGTATGTTTTGTCCTAATTTTATAAATATTTTGCTTTTAAAAGTGAACAGGCTGGGAAAAACAAGTCTAAGTAGGTCATGACCATTTTCAAATGTTTTTAGATGTTTGGAGAATAAGCTGGGTGCAACAAATGGGCTTGTGTTCCTCATCTCCTGTGCCTCACGCTTCAGCATTAGCGAGGTGTGGTTCTCAGCCCTGCTCATTTTCAGGAGCATGCAATCAAAATACCCATAATGCTTGCTATGGGCTTTACTGGTTTGCTTAGAGTCTTGTAAAAAATTGCAGACTAAGTGTGATGTCTGTTTTGTAAGCCTCTTTGAAAGTCCTGGACAGACACCCATCAGTTAAATCACTTCATTTTCTGAGTTGTTGAGATGGTCTTACTAAGGCAAGAGCTTGTTTAAATCCACCCTGCTGGGGCATTTCCAAGTGTGAGTCTTTCAGTGCTGTCCTGCACAGAAGGTGACATCTTGATTCTTGGTCATTACAGCCTAAATATGGTTAAAGCTACCCAAATCCTAAAGAGCACTAGTGAATTATTAGCTTGAACACTAAGAGCAAAAAATGTGTCTGTTATTTGGAGACACATCAGAAATGCAAATACAAATCAGCTGAAAGAACACTGCTGCAATATTTCTGGTGTAGAGTGAAAAGTATTGTGCAATTACAGAAGAGGTGAGGTTGGAAGGGACCTCTGAAAATTCTTCAGTGCAATCCCTCTTCACAAGCGAGGTCATCTGTATCGAGTTGCTCAGGTCTATGTCCACTTCGGTTTTGGATATTTCCAAGTATGAAGTCTCCACATCCTCTCTGGGCAACCTATGCCAGTGTTTGACCATCCCCAAAGTAAAACAGTTTTTTCATATGTTTTAGGGGGATTTCCTGTATTTCAGTTTGTGTTCATTGCCTCTTGTCCTGTCACTGAATACTCACAAGAAGAATCTTTCTGACTGTTCCTCATTCCCTCTCATCAGACATTTATGTATGGTGATAAGATCCCCCACACTGTCTCTTCTCCAGGCTGGCCAGTCACACTTCTCTCATTCTCCCATTGTATGAAAGATACAGCAGCCCCTTACACATTTTGGGCATTTCACTGGACTCTTCCCCAGTGTTTCCAGTGTCACTTTCACACAGTAGACTGCAGTGAATAAAGAGGAGGAGCCACATGCCGCCACCAGCTGGCATTCCTTTGCCTAATGCAGCCCAGGATACCCCTCACCTTCTTAGTGGCAAGGGCACGCTGCTGATTTGCGTCCTGCCTGGTGCCCATCAGGACCCCCAGGGCCTTCTCTGCCAAGCTGCCTTCCAGAGGGGCAGGCCCCAGCCTCTGCTGGTGCTGGGGCTGCTCCTCCCCAGGGACAGGGCGTTGCACTTCCCCTCACTGAACAGCATGAGACTCTCATCATCCCACTTCTCCAGCTGTTGAGGTCCCTCTGGATGGCAGCATGACATCTGGTGTATCAGCCACTCCTCCTAGTTTTGTATTGTCTGAAAACTTGCTAAGGTTCACTCTGTGTCAGTGACTAGGTCATTAATGAAGATCCTGCAGCACTGGACCCATTATCCACCTCTGGAGTATACAACGAGTGCTGTGGATCACAGCCTTTGAGCCCCAATAAGCAGATATTTGTGTGTTGTACTATGGCTGAAGACCAAGCAAGTGTGCTTAGGTTAAGAATTACTGGATGAATTCAACAATTTCTTGCTTGCAAAGCTTAAAGATTATAAACATATATATAGTAACAGCCTGTGTTATTTTTTTTTTTGTCAGTGCTGTCATTTATGTTCTGAAAAAAAGTGGTACTTTGGAAGCATGCTAATTCAGAAAACATAAGCATACAAAATTTGTCAAAACAGGTGCTATTTATATAAGCAGGGATTGTGAATTCATTCTCTTTTTTCTTTTTTTTTACCAGACCGGTCTGAACCCAGAGCAAGTTTATTTTCTTTCCTTCTGCTGCCTGTTATAATTCCTATCTGGATCCATTGGAACCATGGTTAGAGTTACAAGGCATGATTCTTTCACCCTTATACTGGAAATTAATTTGCAGATGCAGCCCCACTTAAGTTAGACTAAACTGCTTGCAGAGTAAGATGTCAGAATGCCAGAATCTGGGTAATTCTTAATAATTTAGGATTAGACTGTGCAGCCCATGTGAGTCAGCAGCACATTGTACCATCCCAGAAAAAGGTTTGTGTGCCTTAAAGAACTTGATACTTGCTGCTGAAGTCAGCAACTCTTTCTGGACATGTTGTTCCAGACACATACTGCTCGCTGGCTCTAGCAGACTAAAAAATGGAGGAAAGACCGCAAATTTTACCCAGACCACAACAGTTTGAATGCTTTCCAGTTCCTCCCCTCTTGTCCCTGACCCCGGGGGGAAAAGTAGTAGTTGCAAAAGCCCCTTTTATTTGGAGCCATGTGCTGGATGCCCTCAGGATATGACACTCAAAGGTGTAGCAAGGCTTCCAACTCTCAGGTGTGAGAAGTCTTAGAAATGTGGTATGTCCTGGACTCAACCTTAGTGCAAACAAATGGCTGAAAAATCCAGCTGTACATAAATTATCTAGCTGGTGACATGCTAGAATGTCAATTATCCTAAAGTCCATCAGGACACACAGTTCACATTTCTGACATCCAGGAAGGCATAGGATGTAACACCTGCGCTCTGCTCACCATTACTCGCAGAAGTTTTTCTAAGCAGTCCTCATCAGTTCCAGTGAAGGAAATTCTTTCTTTAATTTCGTCAGTGTCAACCCATGGCAGTGTTTGATTGTGTTAACAATCCAGAAGGGACATTGGATGACACTATTTCCCAGAAATCTGTATGTGTGACACCATCCTCAACAACCTCTTGTGATCTGAGCTCTACTCCAAATTGACTGACTCATTTTACATTATTTAGAATAGGCCAGTAAGGAGCAGGGAATGAACGTGAACAACATACAAATCAGCCATACTTCCTCTTTTTTCACCTTGGCATCAAGGGGCAAATAAATTACTGCAATATAATGGGTGCAGCTATTAGGACTGAGAAGTTCTTTGTGGGGACAAGGAGACAAACAAAATTAAAACTCCGTGCATGACCTCTCCTATTTTCTCCATGTCTCTTTTTTTCCTTCTGTGAGAAATATTTGTCTGGAGAAGGCAAATCCAACTCAGCTTTCAGACAGATAATCGGGTGCATCAGACATTTGACCATCTCAGACACCCACGATTTTGGAAATGGTTCTGGGGCAGCTCCTCCTCGTAAAAACTGCAGGCTCCAGAAAGTTGTGAAAGGACATGAATGAAGACAAGGACACGGACAAGGAAAGAGAAAAGGGAAAGGGGAAGGGAAAGTACGAATTCCACATTTTGATGATTGAGCATCAAACTGACAAAAACTAAATGTTTACTCAAGACAGAAGAGATAGCAGCTGCCTGGAGCATTTTGCTTGGGTTTTCTAAGAGCTAAAAATAATGCTGTGTGTTTGATTTTAACACCAAGTTAACTACAAAGCACAAAACCATAACTGTTTCAACTGTTTTGTACATGTTCCCTCCTTATTTTCACAGGCACAGCATCCCTCTTCAGATTCATTTTTAGCTACTTGCAGATTTGGCTCCTGAGTAGACTCTGCTTCTTATCCTCCTCCCAGTCATGTTTCTCAGGAAACTTTGGAGTTGTTTTGTGTTTCTGCAGCACCGCTGCCCATTTTCTGGCCCCTGAACAGGCTGCAAGGACCGGCAGCATTCTGAGCCATCTGGAAAAATAAATTCCAATAGAATAAAGCCCAAGGCTTCAATGCACAGAATAAAAAGCTTTCCCTAACTCAAAATACAGTCCTAGCTTTCATATAAAGTCCATTCCTTTGCAGTCAGTTATTATTATATAACAATCAGTTGAGTTTTTCTCCTGTATATCAAACTCAGCTTTTAGACAACCTTGTTCAGATGACTCTGAACAACAGTTATTTACTGGATGTGCCTTGGCAGCCTCCCTCTAAATCAGCAGAAAGAAACTGATTGCTCTGTTTTCTCAGTATGGGCACCACTCTGCTTCAGTACCACATAGTCATTTTCCCTACTTATTTTATATTGCTTTTCAATGAGTCCGTGAATCCAGAACCTTCTAGCCTTATTTCTTTCTGCAGCATCAACATTTTAATATATTGGACTGACAGTAATATGTTGGCTTTCATTCCGGGATCCTGACTGTGAAAACCCCAGACGTATGAATGAGGGCAGTCACCTTGAGAAGTATCCCTGAGGTCTGGCAAGGAGACGCTGCACAATCTGTGCTGTACCACAGTGGCTCAAGATTTTGGCTGCCATCCTCTGTAGGGAAACGAAGGCACAGAGATGCTAAAGGACATATCCCAGTTTTATAATTTCCTTCATGCTGGAAGTAGGACAGGTGAGGACTCCTTCTAAAATGGGTTGAATTCTAGCACTGATCTCTTTGAATCCTCCATAGTTTTAATCCTCAGCATCTCATAAATCTTTTATGTAGGACCCTACCTTAGGAGACAAAGACATTGTATCTAAAAGCGACTGAATCCAGGCTGGTGCCTGGCAACCCTTTTGAAGCAGTAACAGCTTTCAGTTCAGTATCAGCTAGAAACAACTTGCAAACTTTTAACTGCGACGTAACTGAGATATTCAATACTCAAGTATTGACTAGGATGGATTTATCCTACAGTGGGAGCTGCACACTTTGAAACTCCTCTTCCTTAGAAAATACCCTAGCCCTGTCCAAAGCTCTAAAAGACAGGTATCATTATGTCCCAGGAAATTATTTTTTAAAAATATCTGTTCTGCCTGCTTTGATGTCTGGCCTCAGAGAATTGAAAGGTCTGTGCCCCAACAGGGTGCGAATGATTTAACTTTGAGTGGGAGGCAGGACTTTCACACGTACCCCTGTGTCTGCTGTTGTCTGTTCATTGATGGCAGGTCTTGTTGAATGGGGGGGTATGGATGAAGGTGCAGGTGCAGGTGACTCTGCCAAGGCAGTCCACAGGGAGACTATCTCCCAGGTTTTATCTTTTTATGATACCTTTTTAGGGCCAAGGTACTTCAAGTGGAAGGCATCTAAATAATCTCTCCACATTTTCCTAAATTGTATTAAACTTAGGAAAAACAAGAAATGTGCTTATAAACAAAGTAGCTGGACAAACATTTCACTTTTCAAAAATAAACATATGAGTGTAGCCTTGGAAATAGCATTCCTTCCATGCTGCTACGGAAATGGGAAGAACTTGTCTTTCCTCTCTGTTTTTGCTTTTCCTTATGCTTCACAGATTTCAATAATACAGTGAAAAGAAAAAATGGCTTTACATTTGTCTGCTATGTCATTCTGGCTGTCTGTGACTTACACATATACAGGCAGCATTAAAAATGATCATGAGCAGGGCAAGATTCAGTATTGCCTTGAGCTTTTGCATGATGCAGGTTTTACAACTGTTTGATTCACTCAGACAGTTACCAAATGTTTTGGTAAACTGTGTATCATGTTTGTACATAAAAAATGACCAAGCATAAAAGAAAGGGAGGAATGAATTACATGTAAAACAGACTGAATTGCTGCTGTGGAATTTTCCAATGCAGCATGAAAATCCTTTTAGGATATTTATAGGAGCTGAAATAATACAACTTGGAGAGTTTTCCACTGGGCAAAACAGTCATTAGCCTTGATTCCTCTTTTTCATGTACTTAACTTTGAGCAATCCCATTTCTGTTCTTCAAAGGAGGTGTTTTAACTTGAAGTGTGTAAGCAGGAAGACTTGCATAACAAGGATATAATCTTTTAGGGTCTAGGGGTTTTGGGGAGTTTTTGCTTGTTTAGATTATTTTTTTGTCATTGTTTTTTTGTTTCATTTTTCTAATGCTCTTAGTGCTTTGCTGACCTAGAAACTAAATCAAGGAACTAACAAAACTGAATAGCCTTGTGCAACCAACCAGACTTGCATAAACTCATTTCACACAAGAAAGCGTCGAAGATTGCACGGTACATGTGGATCCCCTAGATCTTTGTTTAAATAAACTCTATGTAAATCACAGACTTTGACTTCCTAAATTTGAACTGATGCTAGATGACTGGACAAAGAACAGTGCTTTGTTTAGTGTTAATCAAAAGACAATTTTCAAAGCTGTCAGCAGTTAATGACAAACAAATTTTACTCAGGCAAGAGGTTCTGAAACGTTAGAAACAACCAACAAAGTAAACAACTGCTTTTTTTATTCTTTTTTTTTTTTCATGGAGAACATTCTATGCAATAGATGATGACAAAAGCTGACTTCAAGACAAAGAAATATTTGACCATAAATTTTTGTCAGTTGTTGACTAACTTTTCCTACCTGGTGTTTGCTTAGTTACATGTGAATTCTGATGATATTACATTTGCTTCTACTGCTTTTGGGAAGCAGTTATACAATCTAATAAACAATTTGAGAGAATTCTTCTTATTTTCCTCCCATACAATTAAATGTTTTCAGAACTGTAGCATTCCCGAGCATCAGAGGTCAGACTGTACATCAAAAATGCTGGCTGCAAAGCCTAGTGAAAAAGCTCATTTTTACAAGGCTTTAATTTTTTTTTTTCAAAAAGATGAATTCTGTGAAATGCTCAGCATCACTTTTCTTGGAAAAGAAAATTAAATTCAGGGAGGTGGATCAGGAAAACAGCATTCTCCTGCCACAGGTCTGCATCTCCTGGCATGTATATAGCTGGGACTGAGTGTGGAATGTGTATTGCAACAGTGACGGCCGTAGTGTAAAAACCAAAATTCTTCTGCTGTGCTTTCTCGTGAGATTTTAATGGACACTAGATCTGGCCTCTATATTGAAGTCCAGTCCAATGTGGACTCCTCTGAGTGAAACACTGTTTAATTAGTCAGATGATATATTAGGATAGATGTTCTCAAAGTACAGATGGACAGGAGCGTGCATCCCCCATCAGTCTCACTGCCCATTAGTGAATCCTGTGCCTATCCATCCTTGCTGCTCCCTCCCATGCCTTTGAACTTCCACCATTAATACTTGTCCTCAGTTCCAGCTGAGCTTCCTTGAAACTTATTGCTTAAAGCAAATGTTGCACCTTGAGATACAAACCCCAAATCAGCTTTTTCTCTCTTAAATCGTCTATGCATTGCTGTATTTCTAAAATCAGACTCTGGAGAGTGAATTCTGAAAATTACACTGTGATATTTTTGAAGCCTGTTGAAGGATTTTACCAATGTATTTGAGGATTTATTCCTTATGAACTATGTAATCTCAAATTAAATAGATACTGTATTCAGGCATCAAAGCAACAGGTTTAATCTGTTTCCCCCATTTTTATAGTTTAAGAGCTGAGCCTTATCAGAAAGACCTGCTGCTAATGACAGCCTAACTTTCACTATATATTTTCTCTTTTTTTTTCCTCCTGTATTTATCCCCCATAACCTATGTAACCTACTTGTAAAGAGTGACAGTTTGGCTGGTGTCTAACAGAGAAGAAGTACAAATTCATTTGTTTCGTACAGCCAGTTTACAAATCTGAAAATCTGTATTGTGGAAGTGGTACTTGGTGATATGGCAGAAAAAAAATAACTGATGTTTCCCTGCACTATGAATCAGATGGAACTTTAAAAATTACTTCTGTAAATGCATTTGAATGATTAAATATGTACATGTCCATGTGTTGATTTATAGGTCTTTTTTCCAAGGTTTGTGACAGATGGTACTGAAATTCATGTTGCTGCAGCTGTCTGTTAAAGTGATCTTTATACCAATATGATTTTCCCCTGTCCACAGAGCTGGCAAGTAGGGAACTTTGCACCACAGTTCTTATTTGCAAGGGTGGCAAAGGCCAGATCCCTTGCTTTATAACTTCCCCCAGTACAGAGTGGGTCACATTTTGAAACATTTACTGCACAGCTCCTGGAACACCTTTTTTTCTGCCAGTTTATTTGGGGAAGGTTGTATGGGGCAGCATGCAGAATACTTTACAGGTTGTGCTTTATGCCTAATTGTTGAAAGAGGTGAGCCAGGACAACATATGAGGATATGTGAAATGAAAATAGGTTTATGGAACAACAAGGGGACTTCACCCTTATTTGTACATACTTTGAGGCTTATGCTGTCGTATTTCGAACCCCAGCATCATTTCAAAAATACAAATTTTGAGACCGCATGATTAGAGAAGCAGATCCTGTTTCCTTGTCTGCAATTATTCTTGTGTTTGGCTTGACTTTAATGAGGGTGAACTTTTGTTCATCTTTTTTGATTCTGTTTTGATGATGTTGTCTAGTACCCCAAGCACCTCAGCCATGCCAACAGGGCTTTATAAATAAGTTATTAATTATTATTTGCATATATTAAAAAGGAGAACATCTTCAGAAGCAAAAAGAATTTTCCCACTTAGAATTGCTTTCCTAGAAGTCTGATTAGTAAAAGGTTTCATGAATATTTAACTGCTTTTAAGATGATTTAACATCAGTAATCAAGCAGAGAAACTACCATCATGGTATCTGTCTCCTCTCTAAAGGCTCTACTAGCAAGTTCTCTGCAGGACACAGATGGTCTGTGGGCCAAGGTTTCAGAACCAAAGTACTAATCAATTAAGAGAAGAAAGACAGCACCATCAGTCATTTTGGAGAGCTCATTCTTTCATTCACAGAACTCTGACACTGGTTTCTCTTTTAAAAGAATAGCCCCTTTAAGAAATACTTTTAAAAGCAGTCATCAATTCTCACTGGAACAAAACTTTATATATCTTAAAGTTTCTGTGCAGAAAAAAATGCTTTTTTTGGTGAAACCCAGACAGGAAAACAACAAGTGGAGTTTCTGCTTTATAACACACAATCTTGCCAACGTGTGAAAGCAGGACAAAGTGCTAATCAGCTCAAGGCACCTATGTTGAGAGCTTCTGTGCAAATCACTATTTGGTTCACTATTAAACAAAAGGAAAGCTTTAAACAAAAAATTGGCTTATTCATTTTGTACTAACCCTCCACAAGCTGGCCTATTACAATTATAAACAATGAGTAAAATAAAAGACAAGGAAGGAAAAAGTGACAGAAGAAAAGGGTAAAGAAATAATAAAGAACTCTTAAAAAATAGAAAGCCTTAAATGTATTCATATAAGAAAAAATGCAAGTAATTTCTTTCAGAGACTAACCAAAGTATTTTTAAGTCTTTGCTTTCAATGGTTTCCTTCTGTTTGGCCTTCAGTTTGCTCCTGTATACATCCCATGATAAGCTGCATGCACTTCTTCCTCCATCAGCAAGGAAAGAGGAATGGGTTGAGTTGACTTTATAACGTGGTGAGTACAGCCCAGCATCCTATGGGATCAAGGAGTCATAGGTTAGTTTCCACATGGCTGTTCCTTCTACTTCATGTGTGTGTGTCCAGATTCCTGCTGATGGAGATTTTACCCAAATTAGAGTGGATTTGAATCCAACAGAATAGTACAAAGTTTGGGACACTTTCCATATTGTTTTACTAATTTTTAAGTTCTTGCTGTCACAATGGGCACAGACCATTTGACACTGTGCTTTGTCATGCAGGAACCTAACCTGAGAGTCTGGATTGAAAGCAGGACATTTTTTTTCCAGGACTGCCTTAAAACAAGAGTGCCTGCTCCAAACTGGCCATGGAGGATGACTGTCCATGGCTGCTTGTTGCACAGACTAATGTGTATTTTGGAGGGAATCTTCACTTTTCTCCTGCTGGATTCTCCTCCCTGCATTGTACTGTGAACTCTGACAGTCAGCAGGACTGGGGCACAGGGAGGCTGTGAGAAACCTATTCAGGAAGGGTAGAGTTCCCCAAGCAGCTGTCTTTACACCTTTCCTTCCTTTGGGGAAGAATCAGTCATCTTTCTTCAGCCTAAGAGGAGAAAGTGGTTGAATGTGAGTGTCTGTACTAGACTGTAGTATTCAGGCTGTCTGACCAGGTGATCTGAGAAAATTAACTCAATAATTTCCTAAATGTTCCCCAAAAAGCAGCATCACTTACTTTCTCTCTCCCTCTCTCTCCTTCCCTCACTAACAGTTGTGTTTTCAACAGCCTAATAACCCAGATTTCTGAAATGGTGTCTTAAATAAGTCCTACACCATTAGTGTGCACCTCTGTTTAAACAATTGTTAATGCTTTACCTCTAGCTTCTGTCATGAACTGATTTTTCTTTGGATGCTGAAGATGTTCCTCAATTTCATTTCTTAATTTATCCCTATCACTTTCACTGGCAAGATCCCAGGGAATAGGATGACCCCTCTAGAAGAAATGGTGTTGACCGTCTCTGCAGTTTCATTGGCATTATGGTCCAAATCCCACATTGGCTCTGGATCAGCCATTCAAGGTCAGGAACAGAGAGTACACATGAAAATGATGGATATTAAACATTTTCATTGGCTTTGGATGCAGAAAGATTTTGCTTTCTGAAAACTAAATGTTGAGTCACTTCAACCTGGTGGGATTCTGATATGCCCAGAAAATTTTCCCTGGGTTTGTTGTCCCGAAAGCTTTTTTTTCAGGAGGAATTAACAATCTGAATCTTTCATTTTCAGCTATTTCACTTGCCTAACCTTAATTACCCATAACAGACATCCAGGATGTAGAAGGAAACCTTTGGTAGCTTTCCTAGGAGAGCCTCAAGAAGAGAGAGCTGAGCTGTGCCCTGCAGCCATTGCCTGCTTCTGTATGCTCCCAGATCAATAACTAAAAGGGTGCAAAGCCAGTTGGCCACCAGGGCAGCAACATCTCTCCCCACTAATGAGGGTGACCTTTCCACCCACTGCTTCACATGACTGAAATCAGGGGAAATTAGTTTACTCAGCCCAGAACTTATATAACTGGTGATGCTCAGGCTGAAATTCCTGCTCATGGTGTGATGAATGCATTGTGGATCTATTTGAAAAATTGTAGAAATCAGACTGAAGATAAAAGGACTGCGACTAAAACAGCTAGATCCTCTGTAGTTTCTGACAGATAGGTGAAGAATAATGATGCCTCCAAAGCGTCTGTCCTTCCGTTCAGAGAATTACACATTTAACTGTAAAAAATCACTGCTGCTGAACCAAAGGTCCTGCTGCTTACACCATTTACAAAGGCCCTTAAAATTATGGACGAGAACACAGTTCTGTGAAGAAAGGGAGACTGCTGTGTGGGTTGAAGGGTAACATTTAAAAGCTTTGCTCATCCCAAAGCAGCTGCATCACTTCTCATTGGCTGTTATGCTCAAGCTTGAAGGGACCTTGAGATATTAATTATGTATCCAGATAGCTAGTTAATCAATCCATTCAGTACTAAACTCTTATATAGTAGCTGATATATTTCTGGAATACTGTAAATATGATAATAGAAATGAAGGGGATATTTTATGCCACTTCTATATTACCTTATGCAACAAAAATGTATCTTCAAAGAAAAAAAATCAGCGAAAACTGTTACATGAAGTTACAAACTGAAATGCACTTCTTTCTTATGTAGGCCTACTGCTTTCACTTGAAATATAAATGATTACTTATGATAAAGGCAAAATGCAAAATCAAAATGGGTTTCAAGAAAAAATCTTCCTTTATCTTGTTTAATCCATGAAGTCACCATTTTTTAAAGGTAAGTTTTAAAAGGAATTTTTCCATAACTTGACTTTTAGAAGCTATCTTTTAAAATTTGCCAGAGAGAGCAAATCGCCTTAGTGTAACTGGTAAAACACATTGTGATGATTTTTCCCTTCAAATACTTTTAAAAAACCCCTGCATGAATACACAATGCAAAAGACCTATTTTTTTTTAACCCAAATCCAGTTATATCTGGAACTATACAAACAATAAATGGCTTTTTGGTAACTGCAAGAAAAGTTCACCTTTTTTGTTCTATATTGTTAAATTCCCACAAATGGTAATTTAGACAAATATAAGAAATTGAAAGAGGCTCTATACTTTAACAGCTGTGCCTTTATTTGTTACCCTTGGGATCTATTGAATCTCAACAGCCTTATATACTTCAAGTTTTCTACATATGGTGAATCTGTGTCTGACCTTATTGGTTCATGAATAATGAAGATACATAGCATTTTTCCCTTTAAAATTCAAATCTTCTATGAGTTCAACATAACAATGTGTTCAGGGCACTAGAATACATTAAGGGTTGTCTTTAGGTGAATGTGTAAAAATATACCCTTAATTTAATTAAAAACAAAATCTATTGTTTGATGAAAGTATGTCCTAAAATTCATTGTTAAAAAACAACACTAAATGAAAAATTCAGAACAGAAAATTTTCTAGGATTAAGAAGAATAGGAATAGGATTTTGAATTAGATGTTGGCATTTGATGTATATTTCTCAGCATGACAGGCTGGAGGAGCCAAAAGCCAGCTTCTTTAACCTGCCATTGCACAGCCAGAAGGTCCCTTGAAATAATGATCTGAAACAAAGCTCCACTCCCTACATTTGGTTTAGTGTCCTGCTTCCTTCTAGACAGCTTTCTGAGCTCTGTAACTTTCTCTGACCAATATCTACTGAGACATTTCTGATAAACTCAGAAACTCAAAACATAGCTTGATAGACCATGACTTAGAACATTAGAATATTTTTGGTAAGTGGATGGTGTCCTCTTGTATTTCCAAGGCCTTTCTACCGGGCATTATGTCTTTTTCAAACTTTCAGTCAACTTCTTTCTCAGTAAATCCTATATTTAAATAAAGTACATTTTGGTTGGTAGCTCTTCTCTTCCCAGATGTTTCAGACTCTGGGGCTTTTCAAGGACTATAGCATCTATCAGTCTCTTAATCTCCCTCCCATACCAAGGCCATATTGGTTTCCTGTCTTACATTGATCATCTTGCCCTGAGGCTGTCCCACCTGGTTAAGAACCATTGAAGTTAGTCTTTCCTGCTCCTGATCTGGATGAAGTATGCCTCAGGTCCTTAAAGCAGATACCTCATATACTGTAATATCCAGTGATGCAGGAATTTCAGATCAACACCTAGAATCCATAGCTTCCCTGCACACTATATCAATACTTGGCTTCTCAGACTGCATTCTAGTGATTTATAAATCACAGGGAAATTTGGAGCCATTAAAGAGCTGACAAGTTACAAGGATATTTCTCGGAAGTTATCACTCAGCTTTGGGCCACAGAGGCCCAACTACAGAAAAATTTCACAGTACTTTGGCTGGCTGCACTTAGGACTGCTACAAAGGTCTCCTGAAAACTTATTAATTAGGTATAGCCAGAATCTCTGACAATCTCGGATAGAAAGCACTAATGTGTATGTGCAAATGAAAACAAATGTAGAATATGTAGTTTCCATGAAAGAAAATCAATTAAACAGTAGTGAATTTTTTTTCTGCCCAGTGAAATCCAGAAAAAAACCAAAACAAACAGAAAATAAACAGAAAATAAACCAAAATAAACATAAATTTCACTGTAAATCTATATACAACATGCCTTATGACAGAGAAAATTATAGCAGAAGTGCGCAGAGGTGCCACTGAGAAAAAGCTACGGTTGCTTTTCTCCCATTGAGGAGACTGCTGATAGTGAGCAAGGGGCAAAATGCTGCTTACCCACTGAGCTTGGCGGGCACTGCACTGTGACCTGGCGGTCAAGATTGTCACCTCTTGGCCTGGAATGTTATGTGTGGACTATAGGAACATGGACCCTTGTTCCTGCTGGCTTGACGAGCACACGTTTAGCGTGTGGGTTGCTTGGTAAGCACGCGTAAGGGAAAGGCCAAGCCTGTACGCCGGGGTCACTGACCACAGCCAGGGAGTGCAGGGCCAGTGGAGTCCTCTCTGACGGCTGCACTGACCCCGGTGACTCTGCGTGAGCAGCAGTCCTGGCGGGCAGGCAGCGTGGTATCCTGCTGCTGGGCTCCAGCGGGCAGGGTCACTGGGCAAGGGAGGCTGTGGGCACCTGGCCACAAATACCCAGCAGGACTGCTCTGGCTGCATGGAGCAGTGGGATGGAAAAGGCAGCAATGCCAGGCTTAGCACTACCCGAAAAGCTTTGGCAGCTTCGCCAAAGGGTTTCTGAGCCCTCAAACAAGAAGATGAAGTCACATCGCACACTACACCACCTTCAAGGGTCAAGCATGTACCACTTTGGGCATTGCCCTGATCATCAGCCAGTGGTCAGGTGTTACCATTTGCTCCTAAAACTTGAGCCCTAACATAGTTTACCACAAACACTTATTTGTCTTCCTTACCTCTAAAAGCAAAGCAAACTAAAGACAGCTGACAGCCTTAATTAAAATAACCTTTTAAAATTATATATGTTCTCTCTCATAAAAATTAAAATTATGAGGATTCATTAGTATTATTTTTAGAAATTAAAGTAGCAATTGTGCATGGTTTGGGAGCCTAAAAATTTTCTGCCATATTTTTTCCCAATTCTTTCTATTTTTTTTTCTACAGGATGAAATAAAAATATTAATAAAATTGAGGGAAAATAAAATAAGAAAAACTGTCTATACTTTTAATCTTGTTTTTTTGAATGAATAATAAAAAAATTCTGAAATCTGACACATGGAATAGGTAATGAAATAACACTTTTAGGTTTATAGCTGCTGTTAGATATGAGGATATTTTTCCTAAAAATCAGCTTACTTTCTAAGTTTCTTTATTCAAACTCTATTATGTTTTCTTCACTAGGTTTTGGACAACAAAAGAAAAAGAAAGGAAATAAGATAGCTGCAGTCACATAAACAGACGCTTGTGAAAAACACTGTATCTCTGTCCTAGCTGCATGAATATGGTACAGTGCTTTTCCTCTTTACATACATTTAAAAGGGAAAGTAAAGTTATGGCAGGGATTTTTTTTTTCCCCTTGGTGTGGAAAAGTGACAACACAACTGACAAGTGCAACTCCACTACATAGCTGATGACAGTCAATTTGATACATATCTCCTTCAAAAAAGTCTGTCATAGCCCTTTTATCAAGAAGTCAGCCCTTCTATCTCCCTGCTCTGGTGTATTTACATCTTTGAAAAAACAAAAAGAGTTCTAAAGTATTGCAAAAGGTCCTGTAATGACATTCATATGAACATTAGGAGTATGGTACAAAGTCAGAAATACAAGGAATGTCCAAAGTGTAAGCCTGTTTAATGGTATTTCTAGTGGAGTACTTTTATTACATGTGTTGATGCAGAAAAATTGAACTGAAGTAATTCTATGAAGTAATTCTATGACGTCTTTTAGACTTCTCTTAGCAGAGCCACTTCATCCCAACTGGAGTAATTCACTTAGGAGGCAAGTATCACAGACAAGCTGACAGCAACGCTGATTTACATAACATAGTATAAAAAACTCTGTGTGTGACAGTCTGGACTGGGGATACTGATAAGAAGAACTGATTTTGTATTAGTCATGTGAAGAATTTTGAGGGGACAAGTTCTTCAGGAGTGATCTTCAAATCACTAGAACAAGAAGCAAAATTAGCAAGCAGTCTTCCTTGGCTTCATATTTATTTGTTATTTGTTTAATATTTTAGGGAATTCTGCAAACCAATGGACTGGCTTGTTCAAACGGTTCTCCAAAGTCCTGTTTGAGATGAGTAAACAGCTGTCTGGGTCTATGTCCTGAGATCCTTCTCTGCTCCTCCTTGCAAAAAGCACATGTATATTAAGACCGGAATTTCTAAGTGATTTGAGAACCTAAAGGAACTTATACATTTATCTTTAGTCATTAGGTACTGTACTTACGTTAGACACCCTGCTTGCATCTTTAGGTGTTAAAGTGCTTCTTCAAATGTGAAAATACTTTTGTGAAGGTTTTCGAGGTGCAATTTAGTGAAATTCAGTGAATATACAAATTGATTTTGAAGCTCATATCCATTTGTGCTGACCAAATTCATCCCATCAATTTTTGTGAAAAAAGAACCAAAAAAGGATATTTGGGTATTCATGTAACTTTGAAAAAAACCAAAAATGGGACAGCCTATTTATGGAGTGTTATTTCTTGTTATTGATCTCCTTTTCAGGTTATTAAAAATCATTCACATAAAAACTAGATGTTAAAATTATTACACATACTCACACGCTTTCATTTATGGGCACTACTCTGCCACATACATGTCTGTCTCATGTCCCCTGTGATCTTTTTCCAGGGCAGGATAAATTTGTGTTGGTGCCTAATCTCTCAGTGAGTGTCTGACCTGTGTATGTGCAGAAAGTATTTGGCTTTAGGTGCTTCAACATGAATCACTTTTCCCATTGACTTGGTCACCAGTTTATCCGTCCTTCACTGTGAAGGAATGGGCATATTTCCAGCTGAAATTAAATGAGAACAGGTACGTGAACCAAGAGAAAGATGTCTTAAAGTGTGTTACTAATTATTTATACACTTCATCAAAGGCTCAGTGCTCTTGCTGTGCAACTCATAATCCTTGTCTCGCCATGGCCATATCCATTTTTAACTTTTCCTTTTTTTCCATAATAGTCTTTTAGATAAAAAATAATTGGGTGCTTAAATATTTCTAAAGCTAGCAATTAAAAAATACTTTATTGCATAACCAATATATCTTGTGTTGAATACATTAGAGGAAAAGAAGTCTGCCAAGCAGTTCACAAATTAGAATCCAAATACAAGTGCCATGTTTTCTGCATACTCCTTAAAACAGCCCAAACCTCTTTATTGCATTATTGAAGTCACTGATGAGACGGTAGAAACAGGGTCATTTACTATGAATTCCATGTTCTGTAAATCCCAACCAGAGGCAAAAATGTGTTTAAGCTGGATAATTCTCTATAACAAAAAGCCAAAACTGTTTTCATATCAGGGGAACCAATTCTGTGTCTACAAGGAAGGTAAGGAACTGTGGTACTCTACATGAAGGATACCCACTCCTTCTGAGTCCCTTCCAACTCCATATATTTCATTATGCTATGATAAGCACATTTATTTGTTAGTTTTGGGTCCACCAGTTGTATCATTATACATGCATAGTTATATTCAGCATAAGCTCCTGACCTGTAATGACTGGGTCATTTCAAACTGTTAAGGAACAAAACTTATCCATCAGTGGTCTAAATTGCTATCAGAATGAAAGAGCAATTTGTGATAGGAAAGGATTTTGAAACAAGGTGAACTCACTCTCTCACCCTCTGTAAATTGCAGTGGAGCAATTACAACAGACCTAACCATCTGAGGACACAGTAAGGATTTGTGGGAGATAATTAGTAATATGAAATATTCAGACTACATAATTCCCACTTAAAATACCTCAGGTGGTCTGCAAAACTTTTTGGAAAGGCTAACAGCTGAGGGCAGTTTTCATTTAACCAAGACTGCACTACCCAGGGCTCTGTAAAAGGGCCTTGATATGTAAAAGACTAACCATATTCAGTCTCATGATAAGAATATTCAAATGCACTGCAAAGATGGGGCATGACTCTGTATCATAGTTGCAAGAGCACTCAGCAGGTCAAAACTTGAGTCTGACAACTGCTTTCAGGATTACTAATGCATTTTTACTATTTGTGGTACATAATAGATAGGAACTGTCTTTGAAGCCTGGGTTAGACTCCTGTTCTCAGGCCCTATGCTTCCTGACCCTATGGCTTTATTTTCAGTGGAGCAGATTTGGCTGAACAGAAAGGATAGAGTGTGTTCCCCTGCAGTATTTCTCCTCCCTTCAGCATTACCCAGCAGCAGCTCTGTGCAGCCTGATAACACTGCTGGCTGATGGCTCTGCATGCAAAGAAGAGGATCCAGCCTGACTGCCTTCCATTCACTTGGGAATGAACCATAAGGCTGGACTGTGAAAGAAGAGCTAAAATCAGCCCTGCCTCCCATGATGTTGCACTGCAATTGCAAAAGTCATTTTTTGACTTAAAACAGGTATCTCCCTACCTTCAGGAGGGTAGATGGAAGTACCTCTCCACAACCCTGAGTAAGTGGAAAACATGTCCTTTTGCTTAGAATTTTGAACTGGCAGACTTTGAGCACCACATATTACACAGTCTGCACATGTATGCAATATTGCATCTTCTCTGCTTAGCTTTATGGGGTGGTTTGGCTTCTGTTCTAACACTCTATGCCCTCCTGTGCAGTGCCTAGAGACCTTAAATGCCTGTTAGGCAGAAAGAATCCAAATACTAGAAAGATAGATATATCATCTGAGTTAGCAGCCAGAGCTACTGTTGTGCCACATACCCAAGAAGCAGCATCTTCCCAGCTCTTGTGAATTCACTACGACTGACTTCATGAGGTTACTTCAAGCACCAGAGATAGTGCTGTCCTGCACACCTAAACTGTCTGGCTAAGCTGACCCAGTTGGTGCTTTAAGAAAAACAGAGAAGTTGTAGGTAACACTTAGGTTTTACTTAAAGAACTCTGAAAAATAACTACCTACCATGCAAAAAGGCTAACTTCTGGCAAACTTGCTCTTTTCCTATGTAAATCATAGAAAGATTATTAGATTTTCCTCTTTTTTTCTGATCTCCTTGTAAAAGGAGGGGCCTGCTTAGCTAGACACACAACCTGGCAGGGTTGGAGTTGACCTGTGGATATGGCTACAAATTTTCAGACATAAAATTCTGAGGGGAGAAAAATTATGCTAAAAAGGAGTACCTATTAATGCAAATATACCAGGATTTTAATATTTCACCAGAGAAAATTTTTCTGGGTTCATGAGAGGTTTTCATAATGGCTTCAGCTTATTTTCCAAAGGCTAAGCACAGCTTCAGGTGCTGTTTTGGAGGAAAGGCAGTGCAATGCTGTCAGAAGGACTTCCAGTATGATGAACAAGATTTTGGCAGAATATGCAATGACTCCCGGAACAGCCTCGCCAAACATCCTGACACAAAAACATTCTTTCTTGCATTTAAATATGGTTTGGTTTCCTCAGGTATTACTCATCACTTCTTCATGCATGTAGTGATCATATTTGAAATGATAACATTTACTATAAAACATTATTTCATCTCGCTAAAATATATGTTGATGAACTCTTCATATTCAATGATATGAAGGATTATGATTACAAATTCAAATACATCTTTTCATGATTAGAATTTACTTCTCTCTTGAGTACTTACCAACTCTGTGACATTTTTTTTTATGACTGGGGAAAAGAGCTTGCCACTGGAAACAGAAAAGCGCTCTAAGGAATCTTCTGGACGCCATTTTCTTTCAAAGTTTCTTAGTCAAGATATTTAGCACATTTGATACAGTTAATGAGGAATTAAGGTAGTACTCCTGGCTGTCCACTTACATTTTTCTTGACTAAAAATCCTTGAGGTAGAAGGTTATGCTGGTAGAAGACCTGGCATGAATTATTTTGACTTGAGTGAATCACTGGTATGAATTCATGAATGGAGTGTGGTATGACGGTCTCCACCTGTCACACCCCTCTGTATCTGCTTGGTGGGTTCCAGTTTCATTTCTTGATGTGAGATAGAAAATAAGAACTATTCCAAAATCCTCTAAGAGAAAGCCAAAGAATTTCCATCACAATAAAAATCTGATTATGTGAATTAAATTGTGCAGATTCAAAATATGAATACCTATCTGGACTGTCATGAACATAACACACTCTTGGAACATGACATGTAAATGAACAGTTTGCACATGCATATGTGTATTTTGTTTGGT
Source organism: Oriolus oriolus (assembly GCA_013400235.1). Lineage (NCBI taxonomy): Eukaryota > Metazoa > Chordata > Aves > Passeriformes > Corvidae > Oriolus > Oriolus oriolus. The sequence goes on along the minus strand of VXBT01003633.1, from coordinate 221,657 downwards.
TTGGGCTTTTTTATGTAACTGAACTGCTCCCATTTTATGAGTAAAATTTTTTTGAATTCTTTGATCTTTAGATGTTTGTGTTTTTGAGATTGGAAAAAATTTCTATCTAACTGTAAAGCTGAGTTATAAATAACTAAAGATCCAGTATTTTTTATTCTTTTTATTAAAGACTCATATGTCGACAGGTCCAGTGGAAAAATCCAGTCTTTAAATAAACTATTTAAGCATAAGCAATTCTTTATGCTTCTGATTCTTTGTACACGATAGCCAATTAGGCTTCTTGTCTGTATCCGAATGACGCAATTTTGAATGCTGGAATATTACCTTACTTCCTGATGACTGAGAGTGAATTTTCAAAGTGGTGCATGAGACACAAGGGCATAAATCCTGTTAGTAGCTAATGGGATTTTTCTGCACCTCCTGTTTGCCACACTGAGAGACACTGCCTTGAGATTTTCAATATCTGTACTTGTCCAGAGATGACGTCTTGTAAACACAGACCCTTCCCAATTGGCTGAATGACCTGTGTTTGACAGGTTAAACCCATAATTACTAAACTGATCTTTCAGATATCTAGTGCTGTTTCCTATTCCTATCCTGTTTTCTACTCTTATTCCACTCTCATAAGAAAACAAGACAGCTCCATGCGTCACCATGAATATCTTCAAAGAAAGTGGGACACTGACATATCAACTTGAGTAATTTCTAATTTCCCTGGGAAAAGAAACTCAGGCTTTTCATGGACATGCTTATACACGTTCTTGCCTCCAAGAATACAAGTAGTCTTATTCAACTAGGTGGGAGAGGGGAGCATGACTAAACATGTAGAAAGGAACAGACAGCATTTCAAACTCTTAAAATATTTCCTGTCATGATAGACCTGATGCACTTTACTAATCTGGTTGCTTACCATAGGTATTTTCATTCTGTATTAAGTTCTGTCTGTGTGACTCCTGCAGATGCTACAGAAAATTGGCTGAGGCAATTAACTATTAGCCTCTATGTCTTCAATGTCATCCTTAAACATTTTCTGTTTCTCGTTCTTCTAAGTCTTGATATTCCCTTTGCCACAGGAATGTCAAATCTCTTATTTCTTGAAAAAATACACATCACAATAAGACCTTGATGAAATCAAACATGGAGTTCCCAGCACAGGAAGGACATCGACCAGGAGGCCACAAAGGTGATTAAAGGGATGAAGTACCCCTCCTATGAAGACAGGTTGAGAGAACTGGGATTGTTCAGCCTGGAGAAGAGAAGGCTTCAGGGTGACCTAACTGAGGCCTTTGAGTACCTGAAGGGAGTTTACAAGAAAGAGTTTACAAGAGAGATTTTTGCAAGAGCATTTGATGACAGGACAAGGAGGAATGGCTTTAAACTGAAAGAGAGAAGGTTTAGATCAGATACCACAAAGAAATTTTTCACTGTGAGGGTGGGGAGGCAGTTGAACAGATTGTGCAGAGAAGTTTCGGATGTCCCATCCCTGGGGGTATACAAGGCCAGTCTGGATGGGGCTCCGAGCAAGTTGGTCTCGTGGAAGGTGTCTCTGTCTAAGGTGGGGGGATAAGAACTAGATGATCTTTAAGGTCCCTCACAACCCAGGACCTTCTATTGATTCTAGTAATAGTTGCCATTGTCTAATTCATATTTTAGATAAAAAAAGAATCCAGTGTATTTGTTTTAAAATGTTGTATGGCAAAGATGTATTGGGAACACACAATGAAATAAATGAGTCACAGTTATATCTTGAAATATGTGCAGGCAGAGTTCCTTCCCTGAACCTGACCAAGGTTCCAGCTCTTAAAGTTGAAATCAGTTTAGTTTACACATTCAGAAATTTCTTATTTTTCTGCAGAGCGAAGCATCTTTCTTTAAAGTATTTGCATAGTTATGCTTATTCATAATTGCTTCTTTTGAGGAAAATGCAATTTGTTTTTTCTAATTTAATTTGGTTTTAATAGAATAGGGAATATTTTGCAGATTAGATATCTATAATTTCATGTGCACCACTGTGTACACTTTAAAGGTAACTCTTGTAAGAACTGTTTTGCTCGTAGAAAATACTTAGAAAATACTTTTACTAGGAACTGTGAAGTAAAACCTATTCCCTAACAGTAAAAATGAAGTATAATGATAATATCATGCAGAAAACTTGCAACCATAGTGCTTCAGGCATTGAAATACTTCTTATGGTTAAATCACTGTGGTTGTCACAAACCCTCCATTTTTGAAGTCAGTAAACATTAGGTCACTCTTTCCATTAGCAAAATGATTGTGCTGACACATACAAAGTATTCCCAAAATGGTTCAGCCAATCAGTGGCAATACCACTTGAAATCTCCTGATTCTCAACGCATTAGCTCATCCTGACTAGACCAAACTTTCCTAAGGAAAAAAAAAAAAAAAGAAAAGTTAAAGGAAAAAAAGTTGTTGTAATCTTTCTGAGTATCTTCTTAGGAAAGTAATGAAGTAAAATGACTTGTCAACATTTTCTCCATATTTTCACTCAATTCTTTAAGGATATTTGCTGGTAGCTTAACTTCTTGTGACTTCTTTTTTCCTCCAGGGTTTGAGGTGGTGGTGAAAACATGGGGAAAGAGGGTTGGTGGCAGCTTAGAGTAATTCTTTGAACCCGTGCCTCTAATTACAATGGAAATACAAAAATGGAAATATTCAATAGTTTTGATGCATTTGTCTGGCGACTAGGTGGACTGGAATTACACATCATTGGAAATGTTGCTGATGATCACCTAAAAGGAAACAAAAAACCACAGAGATTTTGGGGAAGTTAAAAAATTATTGAGTATTTTCTTATGAATCTCAACTTAAAAATGAATTCGTTTAAACTCTTACAGAGGCTGAGCTGAAGAAAAGAAAAATAATTGGGGAAAATGGGTTCAAACACTATAAAAGGTTTCTGATCAGTCCAGTTCAGTTCTGAGGTCTCAACCACATAACCAGAGGCTGTTTCATGGTTAGACATCCTACAATTATTGTATATCTTGTCAGAGTTCCCCTTGATATCAGTACCTCAAAGTTTCAGGCTGAATTCTGCCACTTTGGGCACAAATTTATGGTGATCACAAGTAACTCCTCTGAACTTTAGTTAAAGGACTATAATGCTTTAAAAAGAGTGTTTCTCTGAAGAACCAAGGTCTTTGAATAATTATTTGACTGCAAAGTAGAAACGAATCATCCACCCAAATTCCACAGCATAATACCAGAGGAGATATAATTTGAACCACTGTTTAGAATGTGGTTTCTTTCATGTACCATTCAAAAGACTTTGGATGGGCCTAAAAATTACTTTTTTAAAATTAGATTATAAGATTCTGGTCTTCAGTGAGTAATAATAAATTATTGAGAAGATTTTCACTGGTATGAGAGAATAATTCTTGTTTCACTGGACACCTTGGTTGTTCTACAATGACCCGGGCAAGCGCTCCTTTCAGGAGTTGAGCAGTGCCTGGTGTGATTTAGGACACACCACAGCAGGGTGAGTTGGGAAGTTTAGAAGCATGGCATAACACGCAGATACCACTGCAATCTGAATAAAAAAGCAGACTCAATTATTGTTGACAGATTATTTTATTATGAAGATGGCAGATTAGCTTAATAAGGAACTGCTATAACAGAAAGTGACTGCCACTTTATTAACCAGGACAAGTCCCATACCAGCAGATACTCTGGCTGTAACTGCTTCCTAAATCTTCTTTAGTCTGAAAATTCTGTGTGCCTGTCCAAAGGGCTTAGCTTCTCTGGAATTTCAGCTAGGTTTTAATGTACCTCAGAGCATCTCTTTAACCTCACTCCAAATGCACTTAAGATGTTAATGTGCTGCATGACTACTTTAAGAAAGAATTGAAATTAAAATATTTTACCATCTGAGTGATAATTAAAGCAAAATAGATGACAATGTTTCTTTGTGTATTGGTGCCTGTTATGACGCCAGACTTGTTACATCGTATCTACAGAAAAAAATTTTTCAAAGGGCTTTGACTCATAAATTGTTGACTTACAGTTGCACTCTGAATGTAGGTCCTCCCTTTCTGAAGGGCACACAGAAATCAGATCCCAGCTATGTGGTGAACTCAGGAAAAGTGCAAGAGTGATCCTTGACTGTATCATATTTTCTGTGTTTTCTGGTATTGTCTGGTGACAATAACAAAATCAATATTTTGAGAAAGTGCATCTTAAATCTCTTCCAGAACATCAAAATCAAAACAAAGGAAGGAGCCATAAAGTCAAATAAAAAAGGCAAAGTGAAAGAAACATGTCAAAACAGTGTAGTTTTCCCAAATCCTCTGCCGAAGGTGTAAATTGGCAGTCTGACACAACTGGCAGTCTTGGGTCCTCTGGTTAACAGTCATTTTAATCATAAATATACCTCTTCAAAGGAATAAGAAAGATGGAGTATATATTCTGAAATTTCACTGCCCCAAAAATAATCTGCAATCCTTAAGAATATAAGAAATATTTTTTAAAGTGTTATTAAGTGCCAATAGGGTGGTAAAAATGTACTCGTGAAATGCTGGAAGAATACTTTTTGATTTATTTTATGGATTTTTTTGTTAAGCCAATCTTGACAGGAAGATATATTTTAAATTCTAAGGAAAAATTTTAAGAGCAGGGTTAGTTATAAATTGAACTGACTGTCCAAGATGGCTGTACTTTTAGGAAGAGACAGGCTCAGCAAAGTTAGTCTTCTCATATGTAGAAGTATTGAGTACAAAAATCCCAGAAGTCTTTCTTGCTATGAATTCTCCTAGCTATTGCTATATTATTTAAATTATTAAGAAATAGTGGAAGATTATTTGGTAATGGATTTTTTTTTTCTGAGTGTTTTGAACAGTGACTAGTAGGGCAGGTACACTGAGTCTTTCTAGAACTCAGCCCTATCTAAGCTCCAGGATCTTTTCAGCACTGTATGTCCAAGTCTCTTAACCTCTCTCAATACTTCTTGAGAAGACCAGCTGAGCCAGACCTCTTGTTTGATTAAATTTATTCCTGAGATCCTAAGCAGGTAGTCTCAGAAAGCTGCTCCAAAAATTGCAGAGGTCTTAATACCTGATAGTTTGCATAAAAACAACTACACTCAATTAACCTGGATCTGGTTACCTGTGCAAACATGAACTGCCAAGTAATTAGTTCTGGGGTATTAAATCTAACAAGACTGGTGTCATAACATAAAAGCAAACTGTTTATCTATGCCTTACGAACTGATGGGTAGGGAGCCACGGGTTGCTTGCAGATAGTTGTCTCTTTTTGCAAACTGGAAGATACAGCAGGAGCTGCATGTGGGCCATGACCAATGGGCCAAAACAAGGTCTAGAGCTCATAGGTCTGCAAAGAACAAATTTATTCAGGTAAATGTTGTACAGTTTACACAGATGGAAGACTTGCTTTTTTTTAAGAGCTTCAAGATGTCCCTCTGAAAAACAGACATTTTCTTGTGCACTCTAAAATTGTGCTTAGCTGAGATTCTCCATCCTGCAGGGAAAGTGCTCATGTATGATGATTATGATGATAGCAGGCAGGAACTTGTGCAAGCACATTATACTCTCAAAATCAGACTGGGTTGTTGGAGGTTGTGATGGATGAAGTTTTTTATAAGCTTTATTTTAAAATGGTGCTCACTGTGTTTAGTCCCCACTCATGAAGCTGGACAGGAAAAAATAAAAGATTGTATTTTGCTGAAGATCATATTTAAAGAAGAAAGAACAAAATTCTCAAACAAGTTCTCCTTTGCTTATTATAATTGTAGAAAAATCCATCTTGTCTTTGATATAGCTCATTTGAAATAATAAATAGATGTTTTTCTCTGGAGATCAAGTCAATATACACTTTCCTTTAGCTGTATAATAAAAAAAAAGTCATGCTATGAGAGTTATAGTTTTCCTAATTTTTCCAGTCCTGGCAGATATTGATTGTGCACATATCAATATTTACATGAAGGTAATAAAAAATGTAGTAGATGACTAGTATTTCTTACAGAATATGTCCCATGTATATGTTATTTGAAGTATGTGAATTGCTCCTATGATTAATCTGACCATAACCATTTTTGCTGTGTAGCTCTGTGAAGAGTGAAACACGGCTTGTGAGGTGAAAAAAATTGAATCCAGGATTAAAAATCCAGGACAGGTCTGTAGGAAAACCCCATCCTCATCCATACAGCAGTAGGACTCTCGGTCATCCCCCAGCAGTCCAAAGTGTCTGTGCGGAGGGTGCTTTCTGAGGAAGGTGCTATGTGCTGCCAAATGAGTAACACTGCTGCAGAGCAGGCACACCTCTGTGGTGGAAAGTACCCTGAGATGGTCCCTGGTCCTGTCCTCCCTCATTCTAATGCCTGTGGTAGACTTCTAACAGTGAAAGGTGGAAATACTGTTTGGGTTGACTTCTTAAATAACGGCCTCGTGTTCTGAGTCTCAGGTCAGTATTTCTGAACAGTCAGTGGGTTTTTCAAAACTTTTTCAAGTCTTCAAGTTTCAAGTCATCAAAAAGACGTTCTTCAGGTCTTTTTCAAAAGTACTGATCCTAGGTTCAGGTAGTTTCATGGACACAAAGCTTTTACTTTATAAGTTTCCATCTTTCCAGGTGCTATAAAGGAAAGCAAATTGAATCTAGAAGTTCAAAAATACCACAAGGGGAGAAATCCTTCATTCACACCTTTTTACTGCTTGCAATGTTATATGTCAGAAATCCACTCTTATTCAGAAAATTGATATGCAGAGTAGCTGTGGCTGTAGCCAAGATTATAAAAGCTCACAAATGTCTTTGAGTATCAGTCTAACTCCCTTTCATACAGGCCTGTCAATTAATGGATTGTAAAGATGTATATTTGTTTCATGAAGAACATGTCTTATGCAGCTTAAATGTTTTGCAGAAATGAGAACATCTCCAAGTATTTTTCATGTCACTTTGCTGTGATGATCAGTAAACACCCTTCAAGAAACCTGAAAATGTTTCAAAAAAATGAAGACTATTTTTCATCACAAACTGCAATTACTTTAATTATAGGATAATTATATAAATAATGTGTTTGAACACAGCTTTCATTTTTTCTTTGTTTTCTAAATATTATCATCTTTCTATATTTTCTGATGTGTAAACAGGAAATATTCAAGTTTAGATGAAGAGCAGGTGAACTGCTTTCAATGCAAACTGAGGCAACTAAATGATGATTAAGCTACTGAAAACTACCAGCTAACAGATAATTTTTAAGTGAACAGGTGTACTTAGCCATCACAACTTCAAAATGGAAAATATATTTTAATTAAGTTCTAAAACATCTGTATATTAAGAGGTCTGGTCTATCATTGACAACCATGCCAGAAAGTTCTGTATACATTTAGAAATCCATATTTCACTCCCAAAGTGTCAATAGAAGGGTAAAATACCTCCAGAGATTTTCATTAGACCAACGATTTGGGATTACATTACTATAAACACACCTCTATATGTGAACTGTTTCATTGTACAAAGGACCAGAAAAAATAAATATCAATGCCCAGTTAATGAGAGTGGATACAGATACCTTGTTTTGTTTTGCTTTGTTTTAGACACTCCATTCTTGACCTTTACTTTTAATGATCTGTATACCACCTAGCATGTTAGATTTGCAACTGTCACATATTGTGAAAGCCACAGTCCTTTAACATCATTATACTGGGTAAATTCACTTGCAAAATTCACTTAACGTAAATTCACATAAGTGGATGAATCCACAGGTTTAGTTCACAGGCCTAATAGTGATTGATAAGTGAAATCCAAATGATCTAAGGCAGAAATAGATAAACTTTGTTTATCTGCATTTAGCTGCAACTATCCTATGAGCTCAGTGTACAACAGGAATTGTATGTACTGCTGTTTCAAGCTGTCCTGTGTAATACAGTAAATACTCAGATGCCTCTACTACAGTGATGCCAGAATTCCCTGCAGTCAATCCCTACTGATATTCAAATTGCTCATATTCCCCAAGATTTTGAAATGGGCTCTCATTGGTTGTTCTGAAAAATCAAACTATCTGCGCAATATGTTCAATGTGCTTTCCTAGAAAAGTAAAAAATTCTAACCAGTGCTAAGAGACATGAAATTTTTTCTGATAAATGAATTAATCCTGCTAGTGAGTAGATGTTAACACTACTAGAATAGCTATAGGACAGGCCTCATGTTATCTTGTTCTTTAATGGCATCAAAAATATTTTATAACGTAATTGCAAATTGTATGTGTACATATGTTGGTCCTAATTTCTAAACTGAGAAAATACAATTTTACTACTGCTGTCAATATCCATATGAGTTGTAAGTATCTAAGTTTCTGGATACATTTTTTGTGAACTCAATTCTGTCCTAGATGCAAAGATTGCCCTGGGGTAATGTCATTGAAAGTCTTTTATATATATGTGTGTATATATTGGCGAGGAAGTAATTTCCAAATGGATAAAGTCACAAGTCACATTCCAATGGTAAAGATTCTGGCTCCAATTCTGAGCCATAAATGATGGCTTATTGCTTATTACCAATGTTTGAAAATCTTAACACCAAAATATATTCCTTGCAACAATCTGTTTTATTAACACTTCTTCAGATTCACAGGGGCTTCTGCACAGTCACACCAGTGCAAGTTTCTGCAAATCTCTGTGGAGAGCACAGTTAGATCCCACAGTGACAAACCTTTAATGTATGCTTTAGAACTGACAGCAGACCTCAAGCCAGTCTTCCTTTACTGCACAAATGAGGAACTTCTTTACTTGTGAATGGAAGCTGTGCATGTTTTTATGGAGAAAAGACTGTCATACTTCAGGCATGCTTTTGCAGTTCATTTGCATGTGTCCTCTTGCTAAGACCCTTAAAACTTGAATGCAATCAGAGTGATTTTCCTTACTTTTAATTTTAGGGAAATATGGAAAAATGCAGAATGGGTCAAGCAGGAGACATCCTTGGCCTTTGGGAACATGCCCAGCCACTGAGGGCACTGGCTTATACTGTGTGGCATAAAGAAATATTTACAGTTCATGCAGCAAAGAAGACAATCACCTGTGGCCTCCTTCTGCTGCTCTGAATGTGCAGCTACCCATGCTTCAGTACAGTACACTTCTGTATTCCCACAAACATACAAGACAAAACAGAGAAAGAACAAACCCACAGAAACAGCAACAAGAATCTCTTCAGTAGCTGAGATCTCTTCACTTGTGAGTAGAAAGTGCAGAGAAATAAATATCACAAGAACGGAACTAAGGACAAGATAGACCTATTTATATTTAATTGACTTTGTAGACTTCTGCGGCCTTATCACAGTGATGTGGTGTGTCAATGATATAATTTCACTGGATTAAAAGGACTTTCTGTTCTATCTAGAGTTAGCCAGCGAAAGGTCTGAAATCACCTGATTGTACCACTACTTATTGGGAAAATTCTTATTCTAAACATCTGAGTTTATCCCTTCAGGCATAGTTAGGCCATATGTAGTCATAGCAATTCAAATTTTGCTTGGAGCATAAATATGAGGCTAGACAATTGAAAGGGAGTTCTTACACATACTTAAAATTTATGTTTTAGCATACACTGAGCAAGAGTTCCCATGTATGATGATTAGGTACTTTTTTCCTCTGAAAGCCAACGGTCATGGATTTTCTCATCATAAACTGTGTACTTTCATTTCCGCTCTTGCTCTTTGTATTCACCTCTCCATTGTTAAACAATTAAGTAGTAGAAGCTGTTAATATTATGTTAAAAAATTCATCCTATTTCACGGGTTTTTTCCAGTCTTGTTACACTATTTTCATGTGAAAACATGGATGAAAACACTTAGCAAAACAAAAGACATGCAAAATATCAGAAGTAGGACATTTGTAGATAATCTTCAAAACCAATTGCCATATGAATTAAAGAATTAAAACCACCAACATGTTGTAGCTTCTAAGAGTTTTTTTCTTGTATATATATGAACATTTGTTCTGCTTTAAAGGATGTATGTGCATGAAGCATTTCACAATAAAAAGCATCAAAATCATGCATGAAAGGTCACTCTGAACTCTCTTAAATGCATGGTATCATCTGCTACATGAAATTAGGAGAGCTAGAAGGATAAGCAGTTTCCTTTAATGGGAAGAATTGGCAATTTCTCCAACAAATAGCTCTGTATGATGGCAGTAGAGCTCAGAGAGGGGGGAAAATTGAGGGGAATTACACTGCAGAACCAACATCTTCTCCAACCCCTATGGAAAAGAGCTTTTCATTAGAGTAGTTATTCTCACTGGGTCTGACAAGTGTATATCCATGGCAAGGATTTTTTTTCCTTCAGATTTAGGTAACAGGTGAATTGTTTATGATTTGCAAGCCTTCACTTAGTATTACTGTCCTTGTTTTTTCTTTAAAGTTATTTACTACATTGTAAATGCTGTGTAGCAAGCAGTATATATGACTTATAGCTGAAAAAAATATACTGCTCTCTGTTCTTTGATGTTGAAAAAGCTGATAAAAAATATCAGTATTGTTCAGAAAAATATGTTTAATAAATTATTGGGGGTTCATATAACATATGACAATAATGCTGTATATTCACATGTAAAGCAAAAGGCTTTTCATCAGGATATTAGTAGACATCATGCAATGACAACAGCAAGTGTTCTCCTCCTCTGGCCCTAAATTTGATTATGTTTATGGCCTCTCATACCTACAGATCTCCAAACATGACCAAAAAACAATACTCTTTCTGGGTAAATAATAGCATTATCTGTTTAGGCATTGCTAAAAGCTCTTGGTTTTTCCTATTGCAGCAATTCTGAGTTAACTAGACCTCCTGGTTCATGCAAAATATCATCTCTGGATTTATAAGCTGGAAGAGGAGTCTCAGAACATCTCAACGTAGCTGTTCTAGAAAAGGAACTGCACAATGCATCATGATCAGCTTTCTCGGGAAAAGAAATAAATACAATTGGTTGAAACCAGATCTTCCACTGTCATTTTTAATGAATGCATCTAATTCAAACTGGGGCTCCAAAAATCATATAATCCAGCAGTGATGGTAAGGTCTTGAAGAGCTCCAAGGTAAATCCTGTATCTTTATATTTTGCCTAGTCTCTTCAGAACATCTTTAAATTTAACCACTTTCTTTTCAGATGCAGTATATAACTTGGCCATGACTTACTGGAGCCTGGTTTGGAGTAGACAATCCATTCATCATATTAATGCATTGTATAATGGAAATATCTTAGTGCAGGGAATTCTGGTCTTTCAAAATGGTGATGCAGAGAGTGCTGAAATATAGTTAAAGGACAGTAAAATTATTCTTTAATTTGAATTCATACAAAAATAGTCAATTTAAATGTGTGACTAGAACTATGATATGGAGTCACATTCTCAGTCCCACAAATGTCATCATTCGATCAACAAAATGGAGTTTCTGCTAAAATAGTATAAGAAAACGCCAAAAGACGAGACCATGAAACAAGAACGTACAGCTTCTTACAGAGAAAACAAGCCAAGGAAGCATTAACGAGCAAGTGGTTCTAATAAAACACATAGAGGTGCTAATCCTTATCCCACAAAAGACAGTGGCAATTCTACAGCCAACTGTAGATTGCCCAGTACATTCTGATAAGGCATGCAGAAGTAGTATTTAAAGAAAGGGAATTATAACACTTAAATTTAGTATTTTATGTCAAAATACTCATTTATTACAGCTATTAGGACACCCAAATTAACTTGGCTTTTGGTTCATGACTCATTCACAAACCCCTCTCAATTGGTGTCAATACAGGAGTATTTTATGTCTTTGATAACTGGTTTAGCTGAATGATTTTTAGCCACTCTGCTCTTCAGGAACTGCTCATTTTGATTAATCATTATTTGTGGGATGTTGTTGGTCGCACAGTATATTTTCTGCTTCTTGATTAGCTGACTGAAACTTTAACAAAAGATAATGAGTTATGACTAACAAATTATGAACAGTGTGTAATGAACAACGCATTCCAGGTACAAATTTGGACAATATTACAGAATCACAGACAGTGTTTTGAATACTGTGAATATTGGGCAACAAATATTTGGAAATGTCTTCTGTTATGGTGGCAAGAGTAGCAGTAAATCTATGGTCAGTCACTTGTGACTGAATTGCAAGTATATTTCTTGCATCATTCCAACAACTCTAACTCTGAAGTAAATACATAAACAAATGCAACCTCTTTAAAAGATGTAGAAGAGCTCAAATAGAAAGTGTTTCTAGATAAACTGCTGAGTGTCCTTCTTAGTTGGTTCTTTTACATCTAAAGTCTCCCATAATTGTTCATTTTCAAGACTCGATAAAAAATAAATCTTCACCTGTGGATAACATCAAAATCAATTTTTTAAAATGACACATAACCCATTAGTTTTTAACAAAGGTTGCAGCTTCTGTATTGGCTTTAGTCTTCTCAGATTATATTGGTGACATTCAGTATGTTTGCAGTAAATACAGAATAAAGAGCTCTTTTTGCTACAGTAGTTAGCTGCTTGCAAAATCTAATTAGGGCTTCATACTCCTTAACCATTAACATTATTCATTTAATAAGCACTAAATTAGGCAGACATATGTGTCATATATCATCAGGAAATCAAGCACAGAAGGTCGGGACTTTTATGACTTTCTGTGACATTTGAGTTACAAAGACTAAATCCCATACACTCAATTATCTTTCCCATGTTTTTTAGGGCCAAACAAATCTAAGAGATTCTAAAATAAACTTGTTGGGGTGCCCCGTGTTAAGGCTAAAATAAGAGAGGGATTAACTTTCACTGAAAGCAAAACTAACTTGAGCATTGTGTTCTCTTACAGGACCAACCAGAGAAACAGATGCAGAACTTACTGCAGTTTCATCAAACCCATTAACAGGCAGTGAAATTCCTTCTGTTCCTAACTAGTCATCATGAAAGATGCTATACCTGTATTTTCTGCATTTTTTTTTTATTTTACCCCGTGGATGCTGCTCTGAAATCCAGCTGTTATAATTCATAAGGACCTTCGAGGCATGCATAGAGAAATTTCTCTCACTGGAGTGGGAGCTGCAGTGTTCATTTATTTAGGAGGTGAATTTGGATAGCACTATTGCAAGAGTGAAGTCAGAATTTGAAACAAACCCTTCCAATGGCTGTGTTTGTTGTGCTGGGCTTTGTTTATTCAGGTGGATTTCATTCCTGCTCTTCTCTTTCTCTGATGTTTAAAATGGTTCCTAGAAAGATAAATCAGTTTCTCTTTTCATATAAAAAGTTAATACAAACACCAGATAACTTGCAGAGACTTCAAAAGAAAATGATAAAAATGCTTTGCAGACATAGAAGAAAACAATTCTCAGCACTCTTCATCCTCTCCTCATTTCCTCAGCTCTACAATGAACAGGCACACTTTAGTAAATTTGGCTGAAAAAGCCCAACTGAATCTTCAGAAAGCATTTTATGTTCAATTCAGTGCTGGAAAAAAATAAGAGTGGACATTTTTCTAATCTCAGCATCAAAGTGAGTATCCTACTGTTTCTGAAATGTAACCCTGGAATTCAATGAATATAAATACAAGTGGTAAAACACTCTTACTTTGAAAGCAGAATTGAATGGGGTTTTCTTTATCTAATTTAAAAATAACAATTATTTTTGGCACAATCATGCAGTTCCCAAACAAGGAAAATGAAAATCCAGCATGATGCATTATTTCTGTGTTTAATCAAATCACCTGCCTCACTTGTATCTCTCATTACAGAATTTATCATTCAGTTTCTAAGGCCCACTTCCATGTCATGGTAAGTATTTTGCATTTTTCAGCAAAGTACAGTTAGTAGTGTATTTCTAAAGTGGTCCAAGAGTAACACTCTTCAGCCAGCACAAAGGAATCAACTCTTAAGATGACACAGTAGAAAAAAATGAGTAAAATTATTCAATGACTCAAAATGTGACTTGGGTTAACCAGTCTTTTTAAAAATTAAGTTTCTGTTTGCAAGCAGGAACAAAGAATTTTAGAAAGAAAAGTGGGACATCTAATGTTGCTCCTCAGTAACTAGAAATCACCCTGATTTTGGATCCATGTTACATTCTGAGCCTCATCCATTTTCTGCATGTAGCCTGAGTGTTCTCCCCATTCCCAGAAACTTTCTTCTCTGAATTGTCTTAGGGCCAAAGACCTGTAGGTGGGGACAAAGCAGATAATGACACTTCTTTTTCCTTACATCTTTTAGTAAATCTGAAATTAAAAATTATACTCATTATCCCTTGCTTTTATTTTCTGAGCTCTGCTGCTCTTTTCTCAGGCCCTCACACGGATCCAGTCACCCAAGAGGAGCAGGAATGTCTTGGCAAAAATCCTGAGAAAGCACAAGAGATGATATGTGGGTGTGCACTCTGTGAAGGCACAATCCTGGTCCCTGTAGAGACCTCCACCCCCTAGCCCTATCCCCGCCACAGAGTGGGTGGATGAACCCGAGGCAGAGAGGTGGTCCCTTGATAGCTGCACTGTATGAGTGACATATCCCTTGGGACATGCTCTGTTTAATGTTCTGGTAAATTCTACATACTGATGAACCCCTTGTCACTCCACTGTTATCTCCTCCCTTGTATTATCCCTATTGGACCCTGTTGTATGGACCCCCCTACTATCCGCCCTCTTACCCTGATCCCATTGGACTGTTACCTTCTCCCCTCCCTTTTTTCATCGCCTTAAAAACACCTGCCGAAGCTCCCTCGGGGTTCTTCCCTGAGGGTACTTGCCAGGGCTAATAAAAGCCGCGTGTGGGTACCGGGAAGGACCGTGCCTTCTTTATTCTTCCCTCTCATCTTTTGCCTCCGAGACCTTGCGGGGTCGCCGGGCAGCTCGCAGGTGCTAAGAGGAGAGGCTGCGTCAGCCCCTCTCGCACGCTGCCAGGCAACTCCGCCGGCTGCGGCGGGGCGGAGAGCCGGGTCTCCCGCTGTCCTGGCACAGCCCGAACGGAGACCTCGGGACGGGCAACCACGGCAATGATATTTTCCTTCACTCTGCAATAAAAATGCTCTTCTCTGGCAAACTCTGGCAGCAGTCAAGAGAGGTCTCTGACTAGGTCTGTGTGCTATTTATGTGGTGGGTTGACCATGTCTAGACAACAGGTGCCCACCAAGCCACTCTATCTCTCCCCCTTCCCAGCTGAACAAAGGAGAGAAAATAAGAAGAAAAATGACTTGTAAGTTGAGATAGGGCAGTTTACTAAAGCAAAAACCGAAGTTTGCACACACAAGCAAAGAGAAAAACTTATAATTCTATTCTCTACTTCCCATCAGCAAGTGATGTCCAGCCACTTCCCAGGAGGCAGGGGTTCAGCACACCTGGAGGCTGCTCGGGGAGGCAAACATGGTAAATAATGAATGTCCCGCCTTTCTCCTCCTTTCCTTACCTGTTATGTTTGAGCTGATGTCATATAGCATGGACTATTCCTTTAGTTAACTGGGGTCAGCTGGCCCATTTGTGTCCTCACCCAGGATCTTGTCCAATCCCATCCTGCTGGTGGGGTGCAGAAGGTTGAGAAAACAGCGCTGATGCTGTGCCAGTGCTGCTCAGCAGTAGCCAAAACACCACTGTGTTGTCAGCACCTTTCCAGCTACCAATGTGTTATAAACAGGCAAGGAGGGTTGGCTTTTGTAGGCCCAAATGGTTAAAGGTTTAAATGTTTACAGTTAATTGTCAATGAAGAAGTTATAATAATTTGGTAATGCCTTGTAAAAGTTATTGTTAAATTAAGAGATTAAAAAAGTTCTAGAAGAAGCAGGGGAGCACGCAGAGTTAGGTTCATTTTCTCTATTAGCATTAGGGAGAGAATGATTGACAGGAACAAAGGAGTTTTCTAGAAAGAGGTGACATCAGAGAAATTATAATTAAGGGATAAAGTGAAAGTTTTAACTGGACTGAAAGACTAGCCAATCATTCGACGCCTGGACACACCTCATTCGGATGGACCAATTATCGAACTGACAAGCTAGAAGACTCCAATCAATTCACTCCTGGGGGAGGGACCTTTGGGAGAGGGGGCGGTGTTCGGGGGGGTATAAAAGGGACTTTCTGTGAAAATTCTTGGTCTCTAATTGCTCTGCTCATCGGGGGTCAGGTACCCAGCGTGGCTTTTCCCTCAGGGGAATTGGCTGACCAGCTGTGGAGACCCTAATTGTTCCTAGTTAATAAATGTTTCATTCAAAGAATTGGCTTTCTGTTTCTCTCAAATGCAAAGCTCAGCTCTGTGAGGGCTGCTGGGGGGCTGAATCCCAGCCAGACTCAATGAAATGCAAAGTGGTGCTGCTGAATAGCTTCAAAATAGATAAATCATAACTGTTCATACAGCTCTGCCTGGTGCCCCACATGGAAAGGAAGATGCAAGTTGTTCAGATGGAGGAGCTCTCTACTGCAATATGCTTTGCAAAGAGGAGATGTAGAAGAAAGGGGGTATAGCTGGAACTCACAACCATATGTTTTGAAGAAGTCAGAGGACAAAACCAGTGAAAAAGTAATCCAAATGTGACTTTGCTACAGCAAAAATCCACTCTACCCCTAGTATTTCTCTCTTCTGTCTCCCTTCAGACATTTGCAGAGTTTTGCCCCATTTTCAGGATGCTAACAATAATTTTCCCGTGCAGAAGAGCTATGATGCCCCATTTTATTGATCTAATTACTCAATTAAATTAAGATGTGATCCTTACACCAGCAAATACATTGTCTTTATGGTACAGCCCCCCACGGAGTCTCACAGGGCCCCACATACATAATTTGCATTGACAGCAATGGTCATGCAGACCTGCTCGAATGTCTCACAGATGAATGGAAAATAGATTCCTGCATGTGTCAGCAAGCTCCTCCAAAATTCTGGTTTCCAGTTGACACAAGGACCCTTGCAGCTCTGGCCACCTGTGCATCTTTTGCAATGAGGCCAGTGCTGGTGGCCCTTTCTGACACACGTAGACCTGTGAATGGAGATGCAGAAGTAATTTCAGCTGCTTTGCTTCTCTTTCATTATCTTTCCATGGATGCATTTGCAAATAAATACGTGTACATACATTTGATAACATATTTACATACGTATTTACATATTTATATCTCTGATCATACATTCATGCATGGGCATGTAAGTGTTTATACATATATGAACCCACACGTTATGTATTCACAGTCACTGTGACCATTAGTTTAGTTCAAAGAATGAAACTTTCACTGATGTTCTGGTCTAACTCTCCTAATGATGTATTCATGCATAACCGAGTAAAGAAATCAATGACCAAGTCATGACTTACATTTAAATACACATTTCTTTGTATCCTCTTTAAAACTGAGGGGTTTTTTTAAACTTTGATATAAATATCATCATCTTGCACTACCTTGGTTGTGAGTGTGTACTGAACTTGCTGAACATAAGTCATATTGGCAGTATTGAGTGCATTTGCTCCCATGTGTTTTATATGATATGAAGTCCTGGGCCTGACAAATATTTGAGCTGGAGACCATGTAGCAATTTCAGTTATTTCAGATTCACACCAAATAACTAGGGAAAAATACTAGATTGAGGAAACAGCTGGAAAATTCAGTCTGAGCAATAGTGGATGAAGAAAAAGGAAACAAGAGGCCAAAGAGCTCTGAGGTCTGATTATGAAGGCTAAGACATAAGACTTTCTTTTCCTGGCTGAACTGTATGATCAGGGAACAGCTCTCAGCTCAAAGGTCCTGCTCTGCACTTCAGCTGCATCTCAGGTGGGTACTGGGATGAGTCTTAACTTGTGCACTATTCTCTCTGTTGTGCTCTTATGAAAGAGGAAAACTGAAAGCCACACAACAAAACTGTGAAGCTTTCACAGAAAACTCTTGGTCCCCAGTGCTGCTGAGTAGTACCAGAGATGCAAAATACCGTTGTTTTCCGTTCCTGTATGGCTCAAGAGAGATGTCTTTATGCACAAAATCTCCACAATTGAAGAATTTATCTGAAATTCACTTGGTGACATTCTTTGCTTTTCACAGTAGCTCTCTGTTTGCTGGTGCAGTGATCTTTTGCTGTTTTTAAAAAACCTAACCTATGTTTTTCACGGGAAATACATGCCTCTAGCTGCTCTCCTTTTTTTTTTTTAAGAAATATTAGTTAAAAACCTATTTGCCATTCCAAGACTGAAATTAAGAAAAGGGATACTGTTATGTCTTTTTACCCATACTTTGAGAAATATTATTATATCCATTCTTTGATTCAAAGTGACACCTGACAAGAAAGGACTGTCATGTCAAGATGCACTTTCTACAGATCTCCTAAAAAGTCCAAGAAAAACAAACTCAAACTTGGACAAATTACATGCCTTTGAAAAGCATACCTTACGGTTTCTTTAGAGACAATTTTCTGAAGATTTCCTCTTTAATAAGTTTTGGAGTAGCTGTAAAAAAACCACATGTGATCCAAAGTATATATGCTTCATTGCTGCAAACCTTACGAATTTTGAAGATTGAGGTCTGGCAGAGAAAGGCTGGGAATGTCTTTTAAGACCATATTAAGTGAAGCATGGAATCATAGCATGATACAGTTTCATTCAGAAGGGACTTTTAAAGAATATCACCTCCACTTCCTCCTGCAATAGGGAGGGACATCTTCAGCTAGGTTGCTCAGAGCCCCATCCAACCTGACCTTGAATTTTTCCAGGGATGGACCATGTACCACCTCAGAAGATAGTGTAGACCAGTAAATAAGGCGTTCAGCTCCTGATTAAACTCACTCGATTAGCTGAAAGACAGTTCTTGAATCTTCATACCTCATTTTGCACAGATTCAGTGTTCCTGTAATGTATAGTAAGGGTTGCATCTGAGGTTGGTGATGAAAAAGTCTTCAATTGAAAGTTTTAGTAACTCAGAGTGGTTAAATAAGAAGACTCTATTCTGTTATGAAAAATTAACTTTCAGCAACAAAAACCCCTTCCATATTACCACTGTGAAATCAAAATGTAATTGCACAGTATCATAGTGACCTCCATAAATAGTGTGCTGCATCACCTAAGATTTAAGGACATGAGAGTCCTAGCGAAATTAAATTTTAAGTGCTTTTTCAACACTTATCAAAGAAGAAAATTATATTGGGGTTCGGCCAATGAATTCTTGCTGCTCAGGCTCTTTGCCCAGGAAATCACACAATAATTCTTTCCAGGCTGTGATGAACTTAAAAATAAGCTGCAGCTCACTGAAAAATATATGTGGATTCTTACACTTCATAGAAAATTCCTTCAGAAAATTCTGGCTTTTCTGACATGATATAATCTTTTCACTGGCAGCAAGTGCACAATGGCCAACAAAATGTGCCACAGGCATTTTTGTGCTATGCCAAAATAACAAACAAGGCTGTGACTTGCTGTACTGAATATGAGCTTCCAGTAAATGTTGCTAATAAGTCAGTAAAGCCTCTGTGGTATTGTGGTATCAACAAGAATTCCAGGAGTAAAATGCATGAGATAACATCAGTCTATCATGTTTTTTACACTCTCGGGTGAGAAAAGTCCTGGCCTACTCATGCCCCCAGAGCTGGAGTTATCAGCATTCTGCCTCTCACCTCCAAGGTCAGGATTAATTTCCTTTTTTCAATACTTTTACCTATGAAGAATGAACTAAATAAATGGAATCGACAGATAAAGTATTTTATGAATAAATTAGGAAGTCTTTCCCTCCTGTCATTGTCACCTCTTGAAGTGACAGATTAGCTGCTGATCTGAAATCTATCAAGTGAATTCTTGAGCTAACGCCCTCCAGCCCTCCCAGGAGAAAACCCTAGCTAAATAAAAAACAGCTATAAAAAGATCTTTCTCACAGAAAGCTAAAGATCCTGAATCTTTGAGCTGCAGGTCTCACTCCACCACACACATTCAAACCTTATATAGGCATTTTCTCCTGTGAGCAGTAATACCTTTCCTTTCAGAAAAGCAAGATTTGCAAAGCCTGACAGACTCTACAGACCTCCTTATTAGTTGACATTCACCAAGTTTTAACTAAGATCTAAATCTATGTTGTTTATTCACACAGAGTGTGCCTTTGGTCTTTATTGCTAATTAATTCATTTTGCAAACTCATCTGCCTAACGTTTAAAGTTGTTTTACAAACAGGAGGTTCAAAGTTGATGCTGCCTCTTCATCTTCAGCGTACCTAACTTGGTCTACGTGTTGTGGCACATATGGAATGTAGCATCATTCATTGATCTAACACACTCAAAATGTGTAGACACCAGGGAACAAATTAAGGGCAAAATCCTCCTCTCAGATCTGTTGTGCATGGATCAGAGATAAGCAGTACAAATTAGAGCTTTTCTCAGCTGCAATGCACAAACGTTGTTTCATGAGTTCCCCTCTAGGCTTCAAAAAGAGGTTGTGCCATTTGTGCAGTAACATCCTCTTTGGGCCAGGCAAATCTCCAAGGGTGTGTGGTCTGGCCAAAAGAAGACCATTTTATCTTTCAGGTCTTTGCTCCCATTAGGCATTTGCACACACACACTTCACTGAACATGAGATTGAATCAATACAAGCAGGCCTGCTCAGGAATGAAACATGAGCACTCAATAAAATAAATAAAGAAAGGAATATGTGTACAGTCCCCAGCCTGATGAAGAATTCAAATTGCCTCAGAGTGTTTTTAGAGGTTTTCACATAGAACTTGTTTAATTTTCTGTTAATTCCCTGTGTTGTGTGCTTATTGCAGTTTACTTTTACTCTAATTAAAATAAAATATTAGACAAGGTTGCTGTGTTTATCCTTCATCAATATAGCCAGGAGAAAGCCAGTGCATGGGTTAATGATGGATTTTCACCTCCCTTTAATGTTCACAGTGGCTGCGAATTTAGATTTCTGCTTGATTAAAAGGAAGGTTTTACTGCATGCTGAACTACATGTGAAGCATGTCTGCTCTGGGTCCCAAATGCTGTATCATACTTGGCTGGTTGCCAAGGTAAGTTCTCATCAGGGTATTCCTACCTGGGATCCAGGGGATGACTATTCCTAGTGAGACAAATACTGTGATATTTGTACCCATGATATATGTAATACGTTTATTTGTGTCAGCCAGAATATTTTCTCATGTACT
>VXBT01003633.1:185499-200558 GCA_013400235.1 Oriolus oriolus | reverse complement strand
AATCTTGTGTTTTGTCTTTGAAATAAGATGCTCTGAAACAATCAAATATATTGAATCCATTTCCAGATACAGCATCAGCAATTGGTACACTGCTAGGGAGGTGTTCACAATGTTTATGCTCCAGTAATCTGTTACCAGGAAGAGATCCATCATTTCAGTGCTCTGAGGCATCTGGGCTCCAAGCTCTGGGAGGGATTTGGGACTCCTGTCTTGGAAATGGGTTTGATCAATATAGTGCCTAAGATGTGGGAAGAGTGACCGCTCCAGTTTCTAAAGAAAATTCTCCAGCTCCTGTAAATATTAAGAATAGCTGAAAATCAGATTATAAATCCAAGGACATTTACCAAGTACAAAGTAGGCCTTACACTACTGCCTGCTTTAAGCAAAAGGCCTTTCTTCTTGCCTCTTTGAATACTCCTCATTGAAATCATCATAACTAGTCTGGCTTCTTCTTCGTTTGTAAATGTAGGAGAAATTAATTTTGATTCTAAAATTGTATATTTTGTATTTACAAAAAACCAAAGCCAGTATTTATTTTTAACATGTCACTATTGTCCTTTATTGTCAATAGAAGAATCTTGAATACTAAGCTGTTGCATTTTTCTCTTTCAGCTTCTGAAAATCTTTTTTTCCACTGGGACAAATGCATGACTAGATAGTATTTTGATACCTTTGCATGATAAAATGCTCCTTAGCTGAGAACCGAAATACTCCCTTATCTACTGACGTTGTTTATGAAAGAAATACAACCATCCAGAAAGATAGTGTCTTTTGTTTTTCTAAATTGTTTAGTTGAAAAAGAGACTGTGATCCACTGATATACGAGTAAATGTCCCACGCTGGCATCTCTCTGCCTAGCTATCTTTCCAGTGCTGGAAATTACTGATCCAAAAAGCTAAAGGTAGGAGGCAGAGTTTCTGTGGGTGAAGCACGGCAGTTCAGATATCATCACAGAGCCTATTCACCAAATTACTGCAGATAAGAGACATTTCTTTGCATAAAGGGCATTTATACTCTTCTCAGAATTGCATTTTTATCCCCAAAGGCTGAACAGTATGATTAGGAGTTCAGTATTTGGCATACCAACAAGAAGGAAAGAGACACAGTCTCACTCAAATGCAGCTGCTTCTGGAAATTTAGAGTGCTCTCTTTTTTTGTAAATATGCACTCAGATATTAGGTGAAGGACTACAGATTTTTCTTTGCCTGTATTCAGAAGATGGTGATCTTATCTAGCTCATAATTTTTAATACAAGAGTATTTTTGCTCAAAATGCAATTTGTAAGTGAGTTCAGCAAAATCCACTGGCCAGGTGCCAGTGTCTGAATACTGAGTCTTCTCCACCCTGTTTTTGTAACTGGAAATCAACAGGGTTTTATGTAATTTGAAAGACTAACTTTTTCATAGAAACCAAACATTTTGAAAAGAAGGTGGCCTTAATACTGAAAAAAGATGTTGACCTAGTCATATTTCAAGTTATAAAAATTCACCAAACCCCCATCAGTTTGAAAGTCAGTGAGTGAAGAAGGCAAATTCTAAGTATTTTAGGAAGTTTTTAGATACATATTACTAAATAGTGAAATCAAAGGGACATAGTCTTACTGCTGTAGTCTCCAGAGCAGCCCTCCTGTGTAAGGCAAGCCAGATGTGGATTCGAGTTGACAAAGGGAACTACACACCAATGAATGACAAACATTTGAGACTGATAAGAAAACTAGTGCAAAAAGGGTGACTGCAAGTCTTTCCCAGTCCCAACAGTTTCAACAGGAATAAGATTCTGTATTCTGTAAGTCTCTATACTAAAAGTCTGAGGCCCACCAGGGTCTACCATAGCAGAAGGTTTCTACTCCTAAAGATTAGTTTTGAGGCTTGAGAACAAAGTCAGCACCAAGTTTTTTTCACCCTGTTCACAGGAATAGGTTTCCAAAGACAAGAAAGATGCTGATATATGGTGATGAAGCTTTGGACCAGTGT
This sequence comes from Oriolus oriolus, assembly GCA_013400235.1. Classification (NCBI taxonomy): domain Eukaryota; kingdom Metazoa; phylum Chordata; class Aves; order Passeriformes; family Corvidae; genus Oriolus; species Oriolus oriolus. The sequence continues at coordinate 198,585 of VXBT01003633.1, read as the reverse complement.
ACAGAAGAAGCATAAAAAGTAAGCAACCATCAATGCTAGCAAAATAGGACCCTTAGGAATTATCTAAATGTCATAGAAAATGAATAAATATTAATGCGCTTATCATACAGAATCTGAGAAATGTGCTGTTATGACTGAAATATTATTCAAAGACAAGTATTATAATTAAGGTTTTTCTTTACCCTAGGCAGTGATAAAGAAATGCTGGGTTTATCCTCAGCCTTTAGCCAGCAAGTGCTTTTTCTCTCCCGCTTAATTCTAGTGTGAGTTCTTAATGCAGTAACCCTTTGAGACTGAATGAACAGCTAGTTAATACTTCAAAAGTGTGGCATTCCTGTTGCTAAGCATTTAATTTCCCCCCCTCCTTTTCTCTTACTTCCAGGTGCTTTCCTGGGCTACAGTGCTTGCTAGTTTGTGTAACCCCGTGATGTCAGAAGGCTTAAGAGCCCCTAGAGCTAATACAAAATGTATGAGCATGCCATATCTTGAAATTCCTGCTGTCGGAAGTGCTGGCTTGGAGGGGAGACAGGAAGCCTGAAGGGGAGAGGCAAAGAGAAGTCCCAAAGGAAAAAGAAATGGGGGGGAGGCAGGGAAAGAAAAAAGAAAGACAAGACAGCTGAGAGCATAAAGAGCACAGGGGATAGGGAAGAGTAATGACGACTGGATCTAAGGGCTCAGCTGAGCACAGAGGTGCGGGCTGCAGGGAGGCAAAGCTCACTGAGTGGTGCTGACAGTGTTCAGAGGGGCACTCACAGCCAAGCACTGATATTAAGCAGGTGTACATCCTTCTTTTCTTCCAGGACATACACTTCTTTCAGAGGAGGAAGTCTGAGCCCACCAGGGGATGGTGGGAAATTACTGCAGGCATCATGACTTCATGCTATAGGGCCAGGCTGGCAAGAAATGGCACGCAAAAGGCTGTCCCTCCCCACTTCCAGCCTGTGCTCAGACGTGGAAATCACGTGTAAGACAGGCTGTAGGGCGCACACATGAGATGAGCCTTCTGACACAAAAGCATCAGCAACATGGTTGTATCAAACTATCCCACTTTGAATGACAATGAGGACACAAAAGTGCTCACCGCTCTCTGCTCTAAGTCTGGGGAAAATGATATGGCACACACTTGGGGCTTGGAAGCCTACAGCACAAGCTGGGACATCCTCTCAGCCACAGGGACTCTGAGAGGATAAATAAAATACAGGGCTGGAGCTGGCAGGCTCTAGTGCTACCTTCTGTAATTTTTGCTGTTTTCCTCAGTGCTGGTTTTGCCTGTCCTGTAATACTGCGGCAATTAATACTGGCTATGTATATGATGTGAGCTGTGGGAATGTTCATAGAATCACAGAGTGGTCTGGGTTGGAAGAGACCTCAAAGATCATTTAGTTCCAGCTCCCAGCTGTGGGCAGGGACACCTCTCACTACTTAAGGTGGATCAGAGCCCCATCCAACCTGATCTTGAACACTTCTGGGCATGGGGCATTCACAGCTTCTATGGGAAACCTGTTCCAGTGCCTCATCAGCCTTACAATAAATTATTTTTTCCTAATATCTAATCTAAACCTACTGTCTTTTAGTTTGACGCCATACCCTCTTGTCCTGTCACTACATGCCCTTGCAAATATGTTGAGTTGGGAGATAGTGAAACTGTCATAAAGGTGCAGAGGCAGCTTCAGACTCACGGTGTTTTTGAAAGTTTGCAGCATTCCACTTACTGAAGCTGAGATAAAGCTCAAAATTGTGCAGTCATAGCCCAAATCTTCCGGTGAGCAACTGCAGCAGAAATACACACAAATGTAGAAAATGTAGAAATGTAGACAAAAACACTTTCTCCATATATGTGTATGGGCAAGAACTACCTCTGCGTGGGATGCGGCTGTCTTTTACCACATTATTGGCAAAACTTGAGGACCACTTGTATGAACAGGAGAAGAAAAGTGAGACAAAGAGTAAAGCCTATTAAACTTCAGACACTCTTCTGGGGGGCCGATGCGTTACAGGAGGATACCCAAAGGTCACGTTTAGGGGTGTGAATGCACGGTTGCAATTAGGTCCTGGGAAACTGATTTATTCCATTAGCACCTTCTTTCTTTTTCTTTTCTTCACCCACTTTCTGGCCTGCTTTCTCCTCTGTTAGTCAAACATGCTTCTCGAGGGTGGGCTCAGGCAGTAGTAGCAGAAGCTCTTGTATATTCAGGCAAGCCCCTTTGGCCTGCTCTGTTTACTCCCAATTTCTGAGAAGAAAACAGAACATTTCAAAGTGGATGGGCCATCCCAGGTGCCCTCTTCCCTTTGTGATGGGACATCTGCTATCAGCTCCCCAGAACAATGAGAAAACTGGGGCCCACAAGGCGGTAGCAGGTCTGGATCACAGAGTTGCTGCAGAGCAGCCAAGAACTGCGAGTTTTTCCAGGGCCACACGGAGATGTGTGACACCCACACATTGAGCAAAGAGATGCCTGTGTGCACAGGGTGCTCCTTATTTGGGCTGTGCTAGAGGTAAGCCATGCTGGAGGAGAGTGCCCGCTATCCGGCCTCACTTGGACTGGGTGATCCCCAGATTCAAAGGTGCCACGAAACCTGAACACTGTTATAGGTCTTGTTACAAAACAATCAAAAAGCAAGGCCTCTCTCTTGTTTCAGTGGCTTTTGAGGAGCTGTGCTGTGTCGGGCTTGTGGAGGGGCAGAACTGTGGGGGCCTATACAGCAGAGTTTGCTTTGGATGGTACCATTTCTGCTGTTCATTGCAACGGCCATTTGCTTTTACGGCAGGAGTGATGTGATGCATGTAAACAGAAAACTCTTCTCCTTTGCCAGAGCACATGGTTGAAGCCCAAACTCTAAAAATTCATTCTAAAAAGCCCAAACTTTTTCATCCAAGTCTTTCTTGTCCCAGATTTGCTCAGCTGCTGTCTTCGGGATATATGATGCATGCCCTGCTATTCCCCGAGCATCTGCTATGGGGGACTATGAGAGACAGAGAAATGGGCCAAAGGGACCTCTAGTTTGAGCCAGTATGTTCTTCTGAGATAGCTCCTGATTGCACTGTAGGTATTCCAGCATGTGTGCTGACTGTGCAGCAAAATGAGGGCTCAATTAGAGCATGAGCGAGTATGTTCTGCTAGGTTGCCAAGACTGGTATAGGTACAAAGAGCACTGAGGGCACAACAGCACTGGCTCTACAAAATGCAAATCAGAACCTATTGTTGCTGAGGACCCTCTGTATCTCCTCTGGCTTTTAGCAAAGCTAATGGTCATGCCACTGCGTGGCCATTGCTACCACTCCTCGAACACTGTGTAACAGATGTGTGTCTGCATTTTCATATAGACCTGCACCCTTTCCTTAAGATCTGGGGGTTCCTCTGTCTTGCTGACCTCCTGGTATCTGCATATCTCAGGATCATCTGTCTCAGGCTCCCCAGGACACATTATTACTAATAAATCAGACAGAGACACAGCATGGCCATGTGGGGGCCCGTATGATCGAGTCACTCCTGCTGCTGTTTTGGTCAGGTTCTCTCGCCGGTAATTCTGGGCACAGCTGGGAGGTAGCACGGGCCAGAGATGATTCCCAGGTGACAATCTGAGGCTATTTTGGAGCGTAAGAAAATATACAGGTATGGTTTTGCCTAGCTACTCAGGGAAAGAGAAAATGCTCCTGCCCTTTTTACCTTATCATCAAGAACATAGTCTGGGCCTGGATCTGAAAGAACAGTCAAATTCATGGGGAAAAAAAAAGTATCCTGTATTCTCTGAATTTTAGAACCTATTACCCTGTAATGGTACATGTATATTGCTTGCTCTCTAATCTTGCATTATAGAAGACACCAGTGATCAGTCCAGAAACTGGCATGAAATGTATGGTTCTGGTAACTATCAAGTTTTCAAAACACTGAGAGGGAGAGTGAGGGGGCATGTGGGTTGAGAAGTAACCTCATGGAGACTAGAAATGGCCACTTAGTCCGATCTCATAAACTGCAGACAAAAGCTAAGGTCTACATCTAATCACATGGTCCTAGCCATCCCAAGCCACTAAATTCTTCCAAGAAGACTACAGAATGTCAGGTCCTTTGGTACAGAAGAACAAAACTTTAAAAATCCCAGTGTGCCGTAGAAAGGAGAACCTGGATGGGAAAGTGCCCGGATGATCTGCAGAGCAGTAGTTTGGTGCAAAGAAGCTGAGGCAGAGGATGGGAAACTCACAGGTTTCAGAGTGGGAACTTAATAATGTGAAAAAGGTAAACTCTCTTACTGCTTGCATAGTTGGAATTATCAAGCCCCATATAGTTATCAAAGCTGTCAGTCTGTTTTTTTCTTCATTCAGTAATTTCATTTGATGCAAGGGGGAAGTTTGGGTACGAGACTGTACATGCCTCCCTGCAGCTCAGTTTTTCAGTCCCAACTTTCCTGCCTAGTTTAGATATGCTCACTTGCTTCTAATTTCTGGGTCTTCAGCAGCTCCTCTCTTCAGGGAGCAAGAGTGGTACTTCCCAGTACTGTAAACTATGCTTTAAAAGCGACACTGGGGATAAAGACAGAGGTAATTCAGATTTCAGGAGGCTTCTGATCAATAGCAGTGCAACACGCATGGGACAGCAGCCCCTGCAGCACAGCAGCTGGATGCTACTGGAAGCAGCACAAACAGGACAGCTGCAGCTACAGACTAATTGATCCTGCAGACCTACTGCAAGCAGAACTGCTGAATCACTGACCAGCTGCACCCTAATAACTCAAAAATCTGGATGTAGAGCTGATGATTACAGCCTGAAGCTGGACATAGGACTGCCTGCTCAGGTAGAAAAGCAAGCAAGAGAACAACAGAAAGCCTGAGGAATGAGACTACATGGCTTCACCTCATTCAGCCCACTGTGATTTCGGGTGTGACATGAGCCATTGCTCGGTGGAGTGCAGCGCCATACTGGTCTGGTAAAATACAGCCATAGACTTCTTAACAGAGAAAAAAGGGGAAACATTGTTTTCCTATGCCAAATGCTTTACCATACAGCAAAGAGTGACTCTGCACAGCAAAAGAGAAGAAAGCCAATGAGGTGCTGCTAGTTTAGCAGCATCCTATATATATTTAGCCTTACACCCTATAGGACAGTTACGTTATGAGCAACTTTTTTCCTCTGTATCCTTACCTTGGTGGTACTGGGGTGAAATTGCTTTTGCAGCTTGGTTGCTGAATTGTACCAGTTGTAACAAAGGTCATGATATTTCTCCCAAACATCCCCAGTATCAATTCTTCACTTTGTTTTGTTTTCAAAACATAACATAAAAATATAATGAAAAACAGAAGGGTGTCAGGCAAAGCTGTTTGTAGCATGCAGTACTGCTGCTTTAAGAGATGGCTGTGCAGTGCAGAGAATGAGCAGTGTGCACAAGTCTAGAATGAGTTGGGCTACAAATAAATTATTAAGCTTTTCTAGGACACGGACAGGACATTTCCACCTAGGCTGCAATGCGTGTCATCACATACAGCACAAGGATAAACAGGCCTGGGCCACCTTGATGAAAATTGATAGTGACTTATTCAAAACCAGTCATATCCCAATTAAGGCATCCTCAGACAGCAGTTTTCAGAATAATCCTACATAACACTTTCCAAGCCTTCCTAATCATTAGTTTGTGTTGATTGGAAGAAGGCTTTATTGTGCTGAGTCAGAGATTCCATGTTTGTCTGCTCAATAATTAGAAGGGAAACATTTTCAAGTTGGTCTTTTCATAGTCACATGGCTGTGAAGCCCATGAAATGTGGAGATTTTCTTGTGGAAGATCCCTGCTGTAGAAAGTCACCCCGTAAATATTAGCTGGCTGGTTTGGTCACCTCAGGTATATTTTTTGCACGATAATATGATTTAATCTTATGGCAAAGTTTTTGAATTCAATAAATCCATAAGGACTTGGGGCGGGGGGGGGAGGGTGTGGTGCAGGGTGAGGAGGGGTAGTAGTCTCAGATTACAGTGTGAAAAGTTCAAAAAATTCATGCCCCAACCCTCTCACAAAGAACTGACTTATTTTTTGGTTTCCCATTGAGAACAGTAAAGGCAACATCACGGCATCAGAATATATTTCTAATTATTGTTTCAGATAGACATTAGGCAACCAGGAGGAATTCAGACTCTCACATTCTAGGGATATGGATTATAAACCTCTTCCAGCTCCTAACCTTGCAGCATTTGTTGTCCTGGTCCAAATTTCTTGTCAATCTTTATGATGCCATGAAAAGGGACAGCATGTTTGAAGCACACATGGCAAAAGATCATTTGCTTTAAAGCTAAATGACTGTCTTTAGTTGCCATCACAGCACTTCCTCTGAACCCTCATTTTACAGCACTGCACAGAGAAAAGGGAAGGTGAAATTCACCCTTTTGAAGTTTCAGTGTTGGAAGGGACATTTAGAGGTCAGCTTCTTCATATCCCTTCAAAGAACAAGGATCAGTTACACCTAACCTACCACACCTAAGCCTAAATTGTCCTTAAAAAATCTTCATTAATTGAAATTTGACCTGTATCTTGTTATCTTGCTCTAATGCTTTCATAAATCTAGTGGCTAGATTTTGCTCCTTTATATACAATTTAAATACCATTTGTTGAGAAACGAGTTGATTTCTTCTGGGCCTCCCTCTCTTGGAGTCAGGGGATGACAGACCACCTCCTCTTTTACAGAAATCTTTTACAAGATTAGATGTCATTATCAGCCTTCTTTCTTGCTTTGCTTTTTACCAAAAGAAATAAGGCTACTTCATTCAGCCTTGCCTCCTTGGCTGATCATTCCTGCTGCTTTCTTCTATCTCCACTTGGTATACATCTGTCTTTAAGTGCAATGCCCTAAATTGGATACAGTACTTCGACTGAGGCTTCTCCAGTGGCAAGTAGAGCAGAATAATTTCATTCCTCTGTCTTACAGCCAACAGTGTTCTTAAAACATCCCAGAATCTGATTCATTGTTTTGAAGCAGCCTCATGTGCAATTGTGGCACATTGTAAACTTGGAATTCTTTTTCCATCCAGTTGCAACTAGGCCATTTAAAATCCTCATCCCCAGTTCCAAGGCTCTACTTGTCCTTTACAAATCTCTGGTTTTCTGCTTTCGGACTGAAGATGCTCACCTGGCTTTGAAATCCTATGTAGTCTTTCAAATGCTGAACTTTTTAATTAATGTAGGTGTTCTTCCTGCTCCACTGGCCAGATTGGCAGTGACTGTATTGAACAGAACATAGTCAAGAGCAAATATGACTGCTTGAAGTGCCTCCCCAGGTTAACCACAAACTATTACTAACTACAGTTCATCTGAGATTTTTCACTGCATTCAAGTACTAAAAGGAAAGGGAGTTCCTTTGACGGCAATAAATAAATTATAACTTCAGTTTCAGTATGACTCAGTCAGACTTGCTACAGATGGAAGGAAATTTCACCCAGGCACTTGTATCTCAGGCTGCACGAATGCAAGTAATATTTTGAATACATCTGCTGCTTCACTTCAGCAGAAGAAACATACTAGCTTTAGCCTGGATAAGCTGCACTGCGTTTAAAAGACATAAATGCTTTTAGACCTGAAAGTCTTGGAAAAACACATGGATTAATTTGTTGTGTCAGTGATCTTGAAAATCTGGACTTGGAAGTGCGCTGTGAGTCAGTGGATGTACAGTGAAGATATATGTAATGTAGTCTATTAGAGAGAGAGAGCATCCTTTTTCTTGAGAGGTACTTTCAGAAGCTTTTGTGAGAGTTTGACTCTCAGTTCAAAGCACAATAAAATTCATTAGTTTTTTGCAAATGAAAGTGTTGGTCACTGTTGGTGAACCCTTGACTGAGAAGAAAGGATAAGAGCACAAACCATCTGCAAACAGACTGAGAACCTGAGGGTAAAAATCAAGGACAGGACCAACAAAGGGCACCTTGTTGTTGAGGTCTGCTACAGGCACCTGGTCAGGGGGAGCCTGCTGACAAGACCTTTGTACTTCAGCTACAGAAGGCATCCTGCTCACAAGTGCTCAACCCAAGGGAGCATTTTAACCACCCAGATGGCTGCTGGGGAAGCAACACAAATGTCTGTGAGCAATCCAGGCACTGGAACACGTTGCCCAGAGAAATTGTGGATTTCCCATCCCTGGAAGTGTTCAAGGCCAGTCTGGGTGGGGCTTTGACCTGGTGTAGTGGAAGGTATCCCTGCCCATGGCAGAGGAGTTGGAACCTGATGATCTTTAAGGTCTGTTCCAACCCAAACCATTCTGTGATTCTATGATAATGTATTGCCACATGTATTACCCCTTTTCTGATACAACATTGTAACTATAGGTTGAACACCTCCTTTATTAATGTTGAGAAATTACTCCTTGGTGTTCAAGCGTAAGGGACAGTATTAGGACACCTCAAAAGGCGTCAACACCCTCCCTCCCAAACCGTACTGTGAATGAAAACAATACAGTGACCCTGGCTGGTCAATCACTGTGGCCATCTTCAGTGAGTCTGAGGCTACCTTGGCTCCCACAGCACATTATAAAAGCCCTCAGAGTCACAGACAACAGAAACTGCTGCCCAGGTTTTTAAATGTCCACTCCTTAATCAATTCCTGGGTTTGAGTGTTCATTTTCAGGCAGCTGCTGATGCCCTCGTTTACAATTCGGTCCAATTGGCATTGATGCTTTCCAGTACATCACAAATTCAGGATGAAAGTACTTACTTAATCTGAGTACATAAAATCAGTGACCACTTCTGACCCTGGTACAAATAAGAAGTTGCATTATTATGAATCGTTATGCTCACAGTTAAAGGCAAGGAGAGCAATTTATTAACACGAAACTGGCACCTCTTCAATGGTACTTGTAGGAGCTGAAGTGCTGTCCTTCTTCTAGAGCAGAGGTAAGACTGGTATCCATGCTGTAATAGCCAAAGTCACAGGGGAAATTGTGAGCATAGGCTTTCTCATTCTAAAAAGAGGGCTTACTCTTAGTTCAGATATCCACATCAATATAAAGTATTTAATAGATACCCGAGGCTGAACAGTGCTCTCTAATATCAAGTACTGGAAAAAAAATAGTCCAGAGAGAAAATATATCTTCTTCTTGTATATATGTATTGTGTAAGCCAAATGTTATTTCTCAATATTGCCTTTTAAAAGTGATATGCCCAGCTGTTTAAAAAAAGCTGCACTGAAAAAGAGCCTCTAATCAAGAATGAAATGCAACAAAAGGTACATCAGGGAAGCTCAGAGCTCTCCATGACAAAACAGAGGAAAATGAAGCCGGCTTGGTTCCTTGGAGCTGGTAGACCTGGAATTCCCGTCATCATAAGTGCTGTTTCACTTCACCTCAATGAGTCATGCTGGTGAATCCTGAGGTTAATTATTAGATTATTTTAATACATATCAAAGGCTTTTGGAGGCTCCTGAGTCTTCACAGTTTAATATGTTCATTTATCAAGTGCAAGTAGGAGAAAAGAAAAGTAATTAAATTATTTTTTTAAGAGTTTTTAAATTATCTATTATTTTCAAACTCCACTCATTGGACCATCTCTGTGATGCTGCAGAAACTGCAAAGTAGTACTAAAAGGGAAAACTGGGTTGCAATAGTTTGCAGGCTTTTAAATCATGAACTGTTTGGCGTTTGAATTTATTATTTGAAATGTGATAGCATCAAAATTTATTTGGATATTTGTCAGGCTAGAGCAAGCATACATTTAGGTCAGCGGTTATCTTTCCAACCGATTTTAAAATCACAGAATAGGTAAAGTTGGAAGGGACCACAGTGGGTCATCTGGTCCAACCTCCCTGCTCGAGCAGGGTCATCCCAGAGCACACGGCACAGGATTGTGTCCTGATGGTTCCTGAATATCTCCAGTGAGGAAGACTCCACAACCTCTCCGGGCAATCTGTCCCAGTGCTCAATCACCAGCACAGTAAAGGAGTTCTTCTTCATGTTTAGGTGCAACATCCCGTGCATCAGTTTCTGTCCATTGCCTCTTGTCCTATTGCTTGCCACCACCAAGAAGAGCCTGCAAGTGGTACTTTATTTCCAAGAGGTCAGATATCCTCACCTTTATTTAGATAAAAAATGTTTTCTGGCTTTCTAGTCCAATGCCATTTTACAGGTATAGACCTCTTCTTTAGCATCAGGATGCCTTGTTAACCATCAGCTGACAGTGTGACATGGGCAAAATTCGGGAATACTGAGAAATTACATGTAACAATAGGAACTAAAAATGTTTCTATTGTTCTTCTATTACCTCACATCAGTGAGGGGTTCATCCCCCACAGTCTCATTCATTCCAAGAATAAAATGCAGTTAAAAGAATGAATAAGATAAAAATTATCTTCTAAATGTAAAACACAGGTGTATTCCTCTGTGCATGTGGTCCAAAACATAACAAAGGAGCTTACCTGATCAGTGGCAAGAACCAAAGAGGAGGAAGTTTGCTTGGTTCTGTCTTAGCAGAGTGACACAAGGCTCTACAAAGCAGCAGGCTGTAAAAGGAGACCTAAGGGCTTCACTTTAGAGCCCATAATTCCGCAGAAAAATTGGGTCCAGTTGTAATTTTGCTGAAATAATAGCGTACAAATAGAGAACCACAGCGGTCCAACTAAGGAGGACAGGCCTCTCTGAGAAAAGTCCAGGAATTGCAATGGATTGGAATCCTTCTGACATCCGTAGAAGATAATTCTTACAGGTTTTTTTTAAATGAAGGGGCTAGATAAAAGAAAACAGTCCCTGGGGAAATGCAATATAATTACATTTCTTCTTGTCTGATAAGTGCAAAATCAATTCTGCAGTGTTTTGCCTGCATTCTGCACTATTCTTTAAAATGTCAGCAAAAGGTTTTATTAGTATTTATTACTAGTTACAGAGGAGGGAGTTAGTTCATTCACTAAACCTAGCAAGGAAACCATACAATCTAATTCCTTGTAAGAAATGTAGTTTTCATATTTACTACATCAGGAAACAATACTGACATAATAATAGAGTGCAGTAGCTCTGAGGGAACTGTTCTGAGCTGTTGCACCAGGAGTCTGTGAACTGAGATATCCCCTCAGCAACAGGTGGTTGTAAAGGGAGGCCTTTACAGGCAGATAAAGAGATGCGAGAAGAAACTATTGACTTGTGTTCAAAAGAAATATGGAAAGTGGCTGAAGGGCTGAGGATGGAGGAAAGGGTATCAGCTCGGCGTTTCCAGACACTGAATAATTACAGTATTTCATCTTGTACATCAAAAATCAGTACGCATCATTGAACATCCGGGACTTAAAATGTAGGTGAAATCACAAAAACGGAATATAGACCAGAATTATATATTATTTACAGCATTACTGCTTTGCCTGTATGCATCTTATCCATTGTGTATTTCTTTACTCCAATAATGGATCTGAATTTTATGAAAAAACAAAACCCAAAAATCCCCTTTCAGATACTTCTTGCGGTCTTCCTTTAGGCATTCCCAAATGATACTCTCTTTTCTGTGAAGGTGTAAGAAATGTCCACTAGTTACAAAATGTATCAGATTCCTAGACTGATATTTCTGAATGATGTGCCACAACTTAGCACACACAGTACATTTCTTATATTGCTCAAGCACACAAATAACATTACAGTTTCCTACTCAGGCCTATTGAAATAAGCAGTGGACTCCTTTGCTCAGCTGAACAGACATAAATATCCAGCAATACCTCAAACACTTTTCAACTATAATGCTTGCAAACAACTTTAAACTTCTGGGTAGTGCACAGATGAGCACTTTATAGGCAGGTAGGCAGCTGTAAATTACTAATGTATGATTTCTACTGATCACACCAGCAAACAAAATGGGCTCCTACTCACAGCTGGCAATCTACTGCCTGAGAGAAACATCAAACTCTGTCTCTGATTCTGTCCCACAGTGTGTGTATCTCCGGACAGAATTCCATTGTCCCTCCTTTATTCTGGCAGATATGGCAATATACCCCATTTTTACTTTTAAATCTTCTACAATTTGAAAAGTGCTTTAGTTATGCTGAAATAATAGATTTTTTTCCTGAAAAGTGGTCTCCATTATGACTTTGAGCAGTAACCTTTGAACTGTGGAAGGCATTGCTATTGCTCTGACTAATGACCTGAAGGCTTAGCCTGAAACCTTCATCAGCAACCAGGTTTGTGCACTTCTTCCCATGTAATCACTGTGAAGGAACATCTTGCACAAAGGTCCACAGTGTCCCAGGGCTCTCTATTTTTATACAAAAATGGACAACATCTGGGGGTAAAGCTACATCTCAAAAGTAAATATCATGTAAGTGCTCACTTACCAGAAACAATAAACTGGCCCTCACCTGGCATCTTTGTGAGCATGTGGGAAGTAAACTCCAGAAAGTACCTGAACGTCTCAAAACTATTACAAGCTTATATTGGGCAACAGTGATCAGAATGACATAACAAATGATCTACAGCACAGGGAAACAGACTGAATGCAGAAGTGTTTGTACCATCAGAAATTGATTTGCTGATTATGTCAATTACTTTTGGCAGTAAGCTTCCTGTGGGTTATTTTCTGATTGATCTTTTGGCCATCTGTGACTGCTGCCTTATCTATGCTTATTTTCAGAGAGATTTAATGAATGCTTTGTTTATCATAAATCATTCAAAATTTTACCACATGTGGAATATCTGCTTATACTGTTTGGGTCAGCTTTGATTGTTCCTTCTCCCCCTCTGGCAGTAAATGCCATTGCTGAGCAATAACTTTAGTCACAGAAGAGCTCCCCCAAACCAATCTTGATTTGTGAGATAACAGAAGAGAATGCAATTTGCCAGAAAAACCCAGTCCTATGCATTTTTTTGCAGTGTACTTTTTTTTCCTGGAACATGTTTTTTATTTCCAAGTTTCTTTCAATCCTGTTGACTTACTCATGCTAAATAGGCTGTTGTAGCAACCTCTGCATGCTAATGTGTCAGATATTGATGCTATTTACACGATATCTCATTTAAGAGCTTAAACACACATCTTTTAATATTGCAGCATTTACAGATTCAAAGATGGCAGAGAGAATGGCATTATGTCACTTACCATCATTCCTTGTTTTGCTGTGTGACAAAACAGAGTGGCAGCTTCACACTTATTTTAT
>VXBT01003633.1:68074-185459 GCA_013400235.1 Oriolus oriolus | reverse complement strand
TTTTTTTTTTTTTACTAAACATACTGGTAATATCAGGTTTCATTTTATTTCCTGGGAGATACCTGTGGAGTACACAAAGAAATGGATTAGCATTTTTTTTGTGCATTTTTTTGTAGAACTGGAAGTACTGAATCTTGAAGGAGATAGAAGTAAAACCTTTAAGAAAGGAGTTTGGAATTAACTAGCATCTCCCAAAAATATGCATTAAAAAAACCTACAAAGAGCTCGGTGGTTTAAATTTTTAAAAAAATGTCCTTTTCTCTCCTGACCCAGTATTATTTCCATGGTATGATGTGGCATCATAATTATACTTTCCCTCTACTCTGTCGTAGAATCATCCAGGAAAACAGATCAGATAAGATGTGAAATGTGAGGAGGGGCAGAGGCTTTCAAGCCTTCTTTAGTCATCACAAAAAAAGTGAAAATGGTACAACCTTTTAATTTTTTTTTTTTTGCCTTTGCAAATCACCTCTAAAGGTTCCTGTTGTCATCCATTCACATCAACTGTGAGCAAGCTATTATCTTTATGGACTCAGGATGCTGGTTTCAGACTCGCCATCCCTAAGCAGTGATGCACGTCAAGTAATTTTTTATTTATTTATTTGAATGCTTCAGCTCTGAAGACTCAGGCCTGCCCAATGTTCTGACAATCAGGGTTAATTACTGTAATGCTACTCTGGCAGGTCCTCCTTAAAACATCTTAGCAATATTGTAGCTCATCCGGGATAATGTTGATTGCTACCTATACAGGACTTTGTCAGCATATTACTTCCACTTTGTGCAGATTGGGCACTTGCAATTTGAAGTGCTCAAACCAATTTTTAGCACAGATAAGCAGCTTGAAAGACAGATTCTCCAACAACAATCAAACCTCTGATCCGTGGCCTTCTCAGGTACCTTCCTGTTTGGTACTCTGAGACTTTCTTCACTGAATACCTTACAGCTCCGTCAGTCTGAAGGCAGCACAACACAACATCTTGTTTCTTGTTTTGAATATTTATGTGAGGTAAGCCTCAGTTTGACTGAGTTTGTCTAATTTAAAATACCCTAACAAACAACTTTTAGTCCACTGTCAGGAAGAGTCTTCCTATCCTCCTCACTCCATGTTTTCTATAAGGGTGACTTTGCAAAATTCCCGTACAGAGCCCAGATGACCATTCCTTTGCTATCTGCACTTCTTGGTTTGTCCACACAACTTCTCAGATCCCATGACTAAACCTTTGGACTAAGACAAACCCTGAGTGACTGTAGACAAAGTAGGGAAGATACAGATCTGTTAAGCACTGACCTACTCAGGGGTTGTAGTTAAAGCATGTGGGAGTCCAGCTGGTTTCAAAGTGACCACCTGCTGAGAAGTGCTCAGGAGATGTACTCAGGTATCTTTGCTATTGAGTGGTTACCTGCAGCTGAAGGGTAGTGTCAGCTAAACACACGACATAGATCTGAATGACCTAGGTTTCGTTCATTTTGACATCTTCAGCATCTTGACGCCAACAGCCCCAAGTTAGACAGCTTAGCCTTTTACAAGTGGGTGTAATTAAACATTTCAGAACTGTGTCTGTGTAAATCTGTGAGACCAGTGAAGATCTACCTAAGCTAATCAGTGGGGAGGGCTGAGCAGAAGCCAAAGAAAATCAGGCTGTCACAGGTTAAACCAGCCCATGAGTTGCTGTAAACTGTGAGCTGTAAAAGTAAGCAGTTAGGAAACTCTCACAGCAGCTTGTAATGGCTAAATTTATTGCTGATTGAGAGTAAAAGTAAATTAATGTTGATTGCTTTAACTCTTTCTGAGGTAGTCCCTTTCATTTAGGGAAATTCCCATGTACTTTGTTGACTTCTTGGGTGCTTTCTATCTACAGTGCTCAAACCAGCAATGAAGGTATGATCCAGAAGCAGCACCACTTTGCAACTTAAACCTTATGACCACATATCCAAGCTATTGACATAATCACATGCAAACAATGCTATCAAGTATGAAGTTGGAGCCCAGGTGACACCCTTATGCTAAGCTCTTCTTACAAGGGAGCCATGAGCAGTCTTTGTACTTAATTTCCTGCTTATAAAATTCAGTTCATTGCACCCAAATCAAAGTCCAAGAAAGAACAGATGACCAGCTGACTATAGAGTCAGCATTATGTAGCCTTGCTGTTATGCCACTACACTCGATCAGGACATTCATTCAACTGATAATTTTACTTCAACAACCTTTAGCTAGTTACCTAAAGGCATGGGAATGACTGATGACGAATGAGAAATATCTAAATAAATTTATACAGGCAGAAGAATTTAAACCAGCATCTCAGTCCAAAGACAAACGGCTGTACCTGTGGGTTTGAGGACAAAGAAAAACTTCATTTCATCGTGCATGTCCATTTCAGAGAAATTAAATGTAATGATGACTCACTTTTATGCAACAAAAGCAACAAAAAAAGCTTATTTTTGAGCACAGCTGTATTGTGGGAGTTGAAGATTTCAGGCTAAAATTCTCAAAAGAAAAAAAACACAACACAATACTGTTATTTCAGACAAAAATCCAAGGGCTGTAGATGCCTAAATCCTGTAAGTTCCTTTGAAAATACTAATTTGAAGTTCTAGAGATAGTTTCAATATATACTGAATAAAAGTGGTGTGATCAAATCCCACTTCTACCCAACTGCAGGTAACCAGAACTGTGCTGGGGATGTACTTAGTTATATTTTAGACAGTACAAGAAAAAAAGTTAGAGTAAACTTAAGGAAAGAAGGATGCCCAGGTGAAGCATCTGGGGGTTTTCTTTCAGTGTTATATTGAGAGAGGTGACTGACTCTTACTTTTTTAAAATAGGGTACCATTTTATGGTCATCATCTCATAGCTTTCTTAAGTCAGATTCTCCCTCGCTGCTTCAGGTCCACCTACCCTTTTCATTCTTCAATCATTCACAGTTTTAACACAATTGGATGTTCAAAACAGCTTGTACATGGAATGTTCAAAGATTTGACACCCAGCTTATTCTGATGTTGTACAATATGCGAGAGTATTATGCATGAAAGTAGCACGCCATGATAAATGACGTTAGACGTAAGCATATAAATATTACAATTAATAAGGCTGATTCTACCTGCTGTCCTTATCAAGGAAGACACTAATATCAAGAGGAATTTTCTTTCTTTTTTCCCAATTAAATATATATCATATTTGCCTGTTTAGAGGTGCTCTACAGTTATCCAAAAGGAAAAGAGTCCAGAAACACAAAACAAGAAGTTTTGTCCTAAATCTTTACTGCTTATCTTCTGAACACTAGTGCACACTCTCTTGTTCATTGCAAGGGTGAAACAAGACTTCAGTTTCCACAGAAGTGTGAGAAACATAAACTAATAGGCTTCTTGAAAAGTTTGCAATGGGCCAAGAGTGTGTAATCTGTTGCTGCAGATCAGGTGGTGTTTGGGAATCCCCCCAGTTCCTGCCCTTGCATGTATTTTTGAATCAGAGTCTACTACAAAGAATTTCAGTAAAAGAAGTTACATCTGCATATAATGGGAACAAAGGAAAAATCTGTTAAGAGAAGGAAAATGCTCTTGGAGAACTAAGCAGTGACAAAGGACTGGGAAAAGAAGACATCTGCTGTGAAAGGAATTTTCACATGCACAATTTTGCATGTGAAACTCATGCAAAGATCTAGTGTTACCTCACAGTAAATGAATGTAACAGTCAATTTTTTGGGCTAATATTTTGATCAAAATATGTTTGCTTACAATTGTTGCCTTTAGGTGACGCTTTATGAGCAATCTGAGCCATGGAAGTGCTTTGGTGAAGTAGCTTGCAACCTTCCTAAAAAAACTGTTGGAGAAATAGGATCACAGAATAATTGAGATGGGCAGGGATCTCTGGAGGTCTTTAGTTCAACCTTCTGCTCAGAGCAGGCTCAGCTATGAGATCGGATCACAATAGCTCAGGACTTTATACCATTGGCTGCTGCAAACCTCCAGATGCAGAGATTGCATGAGCCCCTAGACTGCCACTTCCACTTGTGGGCTGTTCTCACTCCTGTTATTTAAATGTATGCTCACTGTCTTTTTTCTTCCTGCCATACACTGCTGTGGGCAGCCTGGGTCTGTCTTCTTGGAGTCCTCCTCATGGTCCTAGAAAGCCCTGCTTAGGCCCCCCAGAGCTGTCCCTTCTCAAGGACAAACAAGTGCAGGTCCCTCAGCCCCTACTCTGTAGGGCACGTGTCCCAGACCCTGACCATCTTGGTGGGCCTCCACTGAATTTTTGCCACTTGATCCATGTCTTTCTTGTACCAGGGTCTGAAAATGGATACAGGACTTCAGGTGCCCTCTAAGGAGTGCTGAAGGGGAATGATCATGCCCCTTGAAGTACTGGCC
Source organism: Oriolus oriolus (assembly GCA_013400235.1). NCBI lineage: Eukaryota > Metazoa > Chordata > Aves > Passeriformes > Corvidae > Oriolus > Oriolus oriolus. The sequence continues at coordinate 181,097 of VXBT01003633.1, read as the reverse complement.
GTGCTGCTCTTGATCCAGCCCCAGGTGCTGTTGGCCTTGTTGACTGCACAGGCTCACAGCAGGCTCACAGCAGAGATCATCTCCCACCTGAGCACCTGCAGCTTCTGTCCCTGCAAAGAGTAAGTAAAGTACTGGTGGCCCTGGTTTTCAGTCAGTAATTCTGAGCTCTGCTTTGAATTCAGCTGACAGATCCAGATACCTGGAGTCTGGAAAAAAAATTTTTAAATGCTTATTTTCTTCTAAAGTGTGCTTCTTTAGCTTAATGCTAGGGACAAGAAAGTGGCAATTTCTTTCCTCTGACCATTTGTTATACTTTCTCCTAATTCATCCCACTCCTACAGAGTTTTTTTTTCCTGACCAAGCAGATTGTAAGCAAGGCACATTTTAGAAGTTATATTACACAGACTCTACACCCAGGAAATGTTCAGAGGTACCTGAGGCTAAGATACTGTTTGTTGAGCTCACAAATTGAAAACACACATGCTGCCCTGAGAATACTGATACTTTTAAATTATTTTTGGAAGAAACAGGACTCTTTTCATAGGTTCAGCCACAGAAGTTACAGCTAAAGCAGCTTTGACTCAGCAATAGTCTGCCTGGGATGTAATGTATAATACCTCACTCTGAACTGTCACAACTCCTGCTGCCTGAGCTGCTCCTACAGCACACTGCAGTCACTTCTGTGCAGTGTGGGCATTTCAGTGGCTCATATGAGATATATCTCAAGTGTGTTGTAATGCCTTCTGGGTAGCTGCTGGAACTAAGAATGAGCTAATATACTCTCTCCCTCTGCCAGACTTATTAGTTTAGAATGAGTGTTGTGAGGACTACAGCTACATGTCTGCCAATACAGAGATTTGGGTTTTGCAGTTGGCTCAGAGAAGGGTGAGATCAAATCTGCCTGAAAAAATACTCTGTACACGTACCCTACCACAATCTCACAGCTCAGTTAAGATATGTTGCCTCTACTATTGTTTTTTCCTTTCCAATTAATTTTAAGGTTTTGTTCATCTTAGAGGAACAAAGTGAGTTTTCACACTGCGATTTGTACTTTGTTAAACCAGAAGCTTATTCTATATCATAGTTTCTCTTTCTTCCTTTTACAGACCTTTAAAGAGATACTTCTCTGCACCAAAAATCAGAGCCCCCTGTTAATCTGAACAAACCTACACCAGAACTTACACAAGTTGCCCGCTGGAGACTGAACTCTTCCTGCGTTTGTATCCATACAAGTATTACCTCCTCCATCTCCCAAAATCCACAAATACCCACTCAGCTGATATGAGCCGCTGCTTTCCTTTCCTGACACGTACAGGGACATGTCTGTCTCTTGAAAGCTGTTAGACAGATTGAAAGGAGGTGAGAGAACTAAAAAAGGGCCTGGGTACAAGTTAGCTTGTTACAGTAGGTCGCCTACACCACACGAGGAGGTGACTCATGAGTAAGCAATGCTTCATACAGGAGTAACTTTTGGAAGTATTTTGCAGAAATGTTTTTCTGCGTTCTGTTCGTAATGGGGCAGATCCTCGTGGCTTACACTAGTGCCACATCCACACAGGACTATTTATCCCATAGAACATTTTGTTTAACACACAAGCCTGATGTCATTGCTAGAAGCTGTGTGAACCTGCTGCTACATAACCACAGCCCTGTGTGAAAATAATGCAATGTGTCTCTACTTCTAGGAAGAAATTCTGTTGTGAATTTTAACTAAAACCCAAAACATTCTTGCTTATAAGCAAAAAACCCAAGGCTACCACCCAAAACTGGAAAATTCCTATCCCCTCAGGGCATACAGTTGCCAACAAAAACGTCTGATGTTTTTGGTGAATTTCATTCACAGAAAATGCACTGCAAATTTCATGAACTCTGCTTTCTGTTACTAGAGGAGAAGAGCTGTAGGTTAGAGTTTGTTAATGAAAAAGGACATGCACTGAATAAATGCTAAATATTCAGCTGAATAAATGTTATTCCATGACCATAAGATCTAATTATGTCAACACAAATATTTTAGCACCAAGTAAAAAGAAACCTTAATAAAATTCAAGCAGCTCAATGAAAATAAAGTGACATTGACGCTAAGGGGCATGGAAGTTGAAATAAATAAATAACAAAAAGCTATATATTTCAATGCCTTTTCCTTTTGTTTTTAAAGTAGCTATTATTATGTGTAAAATAAGTGCAATTTCAGATAAAAATAGATTTTTGCCTTTTTCATTGCACAGGGCATACAATAGCACTTTCCTAAGATTTTCTGAAAGCTGTTGCCACTTGTTAAATCATTTTTCCTCTTCCTAAATAAATTCATTGGTTCTGGAAAGTACTTGGCAGTGTTTAAAATCCCACTGCCACTGAGTCCAAACAGAATTTTGACTACACATTAAAACTTTATTTTCCTTCTGAAAATCTTGTCCATGAGAGTAACATCCTTTTATCCAAACATGTCTGTAGTCAACTGCTTATTAAACTTCCTTGGTCTTATTTGAATTTTCTTAATAGCAGAAAAAGGAAAAAAAAATTAACCGATCTCCTGTACAGACACAAACATTTCCAACTTGTAATTGCAAGGGTTAGACTGGGAAGATGTTCTAATCAGTCTCAACAACCTTCATGGTTTACATCCAATCATAAGCTTGATGCTGAAACACTGAGGGTTTGCAAGAGACTGCTGAGAAATGATTGAAACATTAAGAACTCTGTGTAAGGCGTTCTTCATAAAAATTTCAAATCAACAAGAAATCTGAGAAAACCATGATGCATTTGATGAGCCACAGAAGACAGAGATGTAGTTTATTAAATGAATTTTTCTGAATTGTTTCATTAGCTCTAGACATGAACAGTACCGACCAGAGTCTGAAAAATAGATTTTGTGGTTGGTGATAAGTTTTCAAAGATTTTGGAAAGATGGAGACAATGTTTCCCATATAAACAGAGATGTTAAAGTGTTTTAAAGCATTACTGGATAATAAAGTTATAACCAGCAAGCAGCTCTTTCTTGACAACAAGAAGGGAAATAGTAAAAGCAGGGTTGGGAAAATTTGTCTGCAAGTTTCCCATAGGACTACATAACTGTTAGTTAACCAAGGGTTTCTTCCCATTATTGCCCTGCAACTCAAACAAATTGCTCTCACAGAGGCTGGGATGGGCCCTGCTTGGCCTCCTCTTTCCGAAAAGTCATCTTACTACTACATCTACCCTGAAATCCAGAGTTTCCATTTTCACTAGAATTGTTAGAAAAATGATTTCTCAATAGTAATTTTGAACTAGTGTATCTAAAAAGCTTATTAAGCTTTTTAAGCTTTAACTTCCATATTGACACGTAAGTATTGAGGTTTGTTTTGCTAAAAGCGATGTATAAAGAAGACAGTTCAGGAAACAGCGAGACTTAAAGCAGCCATTACTCTCTTCTGAATTTGAGGTATTTCCAGCAGCAATATATTTTGATCACAGCTGATTCTCCATAGCTGATTAAACAGCTGTTAATCTGTTTTGTCGATTTGGAAGGGAAATAATTTTGATGCCCCTGTTCCTGGATGATGTTGCTTGACTTATTGTTCAGTGAGTTTCTTTCTAATTTTTCCTCAGAGAGTACACTATATGAGCTACATACTATGTGTTTGCATCCACAGCTCTTTCTTTTTGTGTCTTCTACATGTGCTGTTAAGAATTTCAGTAGTTCACTTCAAATTCAGTCTTGCTTCCAGATTTCATAACCTCAGTAGGATCAGGTGTAGCACTCCAGCGAGCTTAAATTCATGTCTGAGTCAGCACATGGAAATTCCCTCCAAACTCTGGGATTCCTGCCAGCATTTTCAGTATCGCTTAGCAGCTTCCATCAATATATTTTGAATACAAACATCAGCTTCTACAGGCTCTACCTCTCCCAGTTTTTGCAGGATTTACAGTTGCTCCGTACAGTGAAGGAACCCATGAGCTATAACAGTTGACGAAACAAAACTCTGGAGCAGACATTAAGGTCTGTGTTTCTAACAAAGTGAGATTTGCATTCTTGGTTTTCCGTCTAATGCTTCTATTCATCTTAGATCACTGGCTTTGCTTTCTGTCTTATCCATTAGTCACACTAACTTGGCATTTCTAACATGCTCGTATAGGGACAAACATTCCTATTTCCTTCGGGGCTCATCCAACCTCTTTATATGCAGTGATAACTGCTGGGGGTAAGCAAGAAAGAGGATTCACCAAACAGTTTCCTTCCCTTCTGGAGAAAACTCTCTTGTGAATAAAAGCTGCCAATTTCTTTAGTAATGTTTGCAGCCTTTATTATAAGCAAACCAGCTGAAAGCATTGTTATTTGAAAAATATTCAGAGGAAAAAAAATGCATCTACTTTTAATGGGAATAAATATTCAGGAGATTATTCACTCTGTTTTAAAAAGCCTGTTTATTATTCTCCAAATAAATTGGGGGTGGGAAAGGGGGGGAGCAAGGACATGGTGTTCACAGATAACATGAATGTAGTTCATCTCCTAAGTATGATGCTTAGGTTATCATGACAAATAACATCACGTGATCACTCATATGATAAAGGCAAAAAATATCTACCATGGCTATGAGTTTGCACATTTATTATAACTTAGAATTTACTTCTGATGAGACAAATACAGACTGTGTGTGTCAGTCTAACATTGTCTGACAAACAGCAATTGTATTCAAATATTTGGCACAGGGGGCATTAACCCTGGAGTAGGCTTAAACGTATGTCCATTTGATTTATATGGAGCTCCATTTTTCATTCTGGCTCCTGACACAGAATTCCCAGATGAAACCAACTAAAATAGCACCACAGAGAAGTATTATCTCCTGCTCAGGTGCTGGTTCTCCTTCATCAGAATAATCAAGCTATTCTCAGGGGGTTCATCTAGCAAAGGTTGGAAATGAGATGTGTATCCAGTATTCGATTCCCTTCTTTATTAAATGGGACTCAAACCCATCCACCTCAGAAGCTGCACCCCTAGAGCAGGATCATGGGAGAGATACTTTCATAATTTTTATTCTTAGAAAGCCATAGATAAAGCTGGAAAGTAAGCCAGCAAGTATTACTTTCTAATCTGGCGATCATGACAGCTCCTTCAGAGGACAGAGTCTATGAGGTAGGGAGGGTTGTACCAAATGGTTCATGTATTCCACATGAAATTGGTCATAGGGCAAAATGCATTAAGCAGGTCTTCTCCTCCTTCAGTTTTGCCTCCTTAGGCTATAAGATTATGGGCCTCTTACACTGTTCCTATAAATTTTCAGTGATTGCGTGGACATTGCAAACAAAGAGGACTGGAAACAAAGGGAAGCGCTGGCTAGTTCTTTTTATTGCCCAGGAATATATCGTAGATGTGGGAGTGAAGGAGGGAGCCCCAAACCAAAACACCCTAAACTTCCACTTCTGCTTTCAGAAATAGTTTTAAATAAAAGTGTTCTTGGTACACTGTACCTTTTTTCATTGAAAGTGTCCCCAGAGTGCCAAGGTAGGCATGAAAGTTTTTGAAGAGCCAGGATTCAAAGGTTGGATTAGCAAATTCACAGGCTGCTTTTTCTTGTCTGAAACACATAACTGCCCATTAACTAACCCTGTAAGTCATCACTGAACACTGCCAGAAGGCATGACAGGCTTTTACTGTGGCAAATCACCAACAAAATGATGTATTCCTGTTGGAACTGAATGGAAAAACGACAATGCCTGAACCCTAGAAAAAGTAAAATACTGGAGCCCTAGAAAAATCCATGCATACCTGCTCAGGTCTGATAATAAACAGATAGGCACCATATTTATATAGTACGTCAGTGATTCAAGGGACAGAAAACTGTCAGAAGGATCTTTTGTCTTTCCTAATGAAAACAAAGGTGAGTTCCTGCTGGGCTGGAATGTAGAGAGTGAAGAGTCTGCAGCAGGAGCTTGGAACAGTGTGGTGGTGCTGCCAGACCGAAACCTTCTCAACAGGTTCCATGGCTCGACAAGGTTATAACTGAGGTGTAGAGATTTTATTCATTTCTTTGAATGAAACAGCCCTCTCTGGAACTGCCTACTTTGGTGTCAACTCCTTCAGTCATTTTTTGTTTATATGTCTATTATATATTTTTAGCTACATTGTCTACCTCTTCCTCTCTCCTCTAGAGATGACCCCTTCGCTAGTCCGATATTTTACTGTTCCTGACCCCGAGATTTCTCCAGTAAGACCATATTCCTGGAGGCAGGATACGTGCACTGGATGAAGCAGCTGAGACACGTAAGAAATTATTATCATTGTGGGTCTAATCATCACAGCAACCACCCCACAATATCTCCCTACACTTGGCTGAGCTTATAAATACTTTTCCCCTTAACAAGTCTTTGGTTCTTTAGCAGCAAGAGTTGCTGCCTGGTGCTTGTCTCCAGACAGATGTCTGCTATTGCCTTGAGCTGGGGGGCAGTGGGTTTACCCAGTTATCTGGAAGGCTAATACAGCAGCCTGAAAGAAGGATGGGAGAAAAATGGTTTGCCCAGAAGCTGCAAAATAGAAATTTCTAAAAATTCAATTTTAGAAAAACAGTCCACATAAAATTGACTTCCACCTGTATGGGAGATGGAGCAGTGATAAAGGACAAGGAAGCTTAGACACACTAAGTAAACCACATATGACCAAAATAGCATCAGCCATTTACTACCTTGAGCGAAATGGGTATGACACTTCTCTAGCCCACTGTTTTTGTAGTGCAGCACAAAATGCTGTCAGCCATGTCTCTCCCTCTCTTTCCCAAACTCACTTACAGGCTGGGCAGCTGCGTGGGTTTGCAGCTTCTGTCCTTTGCAGGCTGCTTCAGAGTTTGTGCAGAGAAGGGACATTGGCCCCTCTTGGCTCTTTCACCTTCTCTGGAGTGATAGGTTTTAGTGCCACATCCATGTTGTGGCAGTAGTAGCAGGACTTACAAAACTACTTATTCTTTGTATTTTTTTTTTTTTTAAACATTGTAAACTATCCTAGGGGTTTTATCTCTGCAGCACCTGCTTTAACAGATCTTTTTCCATGCTGGCATTCCCAGGTCACTGCAGCAGAACCGGTGCATTCGCTGTCTGTGGTTTCTCCATAGTTTCTGCCAGGCTGTCAACATAGCTTTTATAACTTGAGGGTAGGGGATCAGAATAAGATGTATCTGCAAGTGCATCAACATTTAAATGGAAAAATGCCATCAGCGGTGTCTTGGAACATTAGAGGACACTGAAGCAGACAGACCACTCCAGATATGAGGCTGTCGTGAGATGTAGAGGGATAGAAGAAAAGGTATATCAACATGGATATTTAGGGAATGAGCACTACATGCAGGATATCTACAAAATTAGCATTCACCGTTCCAGAAATCAGTTGTTTTAAGACCCCCTGATTCAAATAGCAGCAGAATTGATCAAACCAGAGAAAAGTATCAAACATCTGCTTACATGTTGGTGACCACTATGTTTTCATTCCATTTCTAAAATTTATTTTTGTCCCAAAACATCACTCCTTTTTTCAAAAGAAGCATTCCAACTCTCTAAAGCTCTCTAGTCTTTGGTGTTTTTAGAAAAATAAAAGATGATTGAATTTAGAAAGTTTATAATTAAAAAAAAAAACCCAAACATGAGAAAATCTATGTAACTAGTCCATACAGCAGCCTCAAATACTTATGAGACTCCTAGCTATCAAAGGAAAATTAATCCCATTTAATTGAGAGGTGGTCGTTGCTTATTCCTAATTCAAAGTGGAAATTTGTTTTTAGCAACAATTGATCCCAACAACTCAACTCACAAGAATGGAAGCATATGTCTCTCTAGGCTAATACAACAAAACTGTGCTATGGTCATACATCTAGTCAAGTGGGAGAGGAGAGGAAAAGTACAGCGCTTCAGATGAGCCACAGTGCAGACACAGACATACAGCATAGGTTATAGATGTGTTCAGGATGAAGGGTAGCACCAGTAGCCCGCCAGCTGTGCGAAGACCATGGGCAACGAGTGTGGTGGGAGATGCTGTAGACAGGACATATTGTTTGACAGACCCAGGGGTCTTCAGCTCCTCACAGACTATTGCATAGACAAAGTAAAAAGGCTCAGTTAAAGCTACCAGAGCCTACAACCTTGGCTCATAAAATGATCATTAATCCTTCCACGGTCTCTCTGGCTGTAGCAGCAGCTTCTTAAGTATGCTAACTCGATCACTTGAGATATTATGTCCGCATCTTTAATTAATATATTTCTAACATGGCCACTGCAAGTGTTTATCCATCTCTTTGACTATAAAGGAAGAAAATCAAATGTCCCTCAGTAATCTGCATGGCTATCTGTCTCCAGTCTATTTCAAAACAACTAATTAGAATTATTTTAGTAGAACTCCGAAGGGAAAAACATTGGACGCATCTGGAGTTTAAGAAACACCTTACAGTTCATGAGATATTATGAAATTTGTTCACTCCTTTTCATTTTATAGAATAGTTGTTGCTCAGATTGAAATTGGAGGTCACATGTTTATTTTGAATTTGAAAGGGAAAAGAAGATATTGAATGAGACCTGAGGCCTGACTGAATACCTGAGTTTTAAAATTCAAAAGCTCTTGCCTTTTACATTATATTTTTGAAATAGTAGTCAATGCTTATGCCTCAGCAGAAGACCAAAAGCTGATGCGAACCATGGTGACCTATTTTAACACTGTCAGACTGTGATAAAATACACTGTGAACATATTTTAGTCTACAATTAAAGGGTCTCACATAGAGGATAAGCATAAAGGTTTCATTTGAATCAGTCTGCTCACTGACATATTTTCTCATCATTTTGGAGGGAGAAAATAGCAGTTTGTACTAGACAAAAGTTTGTGGTTTTTTCTTTTCCATTGAAGAAATTCATGTTAATTATTCTTCTGCACCTGCCTAATGGGGCTGAAGTAATTCAATTGTCATATTGTTGTAGATTGTTGCTTTGTGTAATGTATCACCCCTGCTGTTTCAGTTGAAAAAAAATTCTTTACTCCTTCATTATTCAGCAAGGCCTAATGATTATTCCAGCACTTGTACATGCTACACTGTTGTTTTGATTTTAATTGACTTCACTTTTTTAATTAAGTACACCAGTTTGAACGGTGTTGTTGACATGCATGGTTTTGTCTTTATCAGTATTTGCTTCCATTTGCATTCTGTATCTATTGGCAATTTATTTTGGTCCGTTCTATGGGATTATATAGATAGGCACTTTGCAAGGTTCATCATCTCATTTCACATATTATATGTATCTAATGGCCTGAAACATTTGAAAATATTCTAAAAGTATTAGCTTGAAATATACACTGCTTTTAACCCTGCTGTTTACTTTTAAACATTATGTTCATAACAGAAATTCTCGTAAATGCTAGGATGGACCTAATTTATCTTTCATGCAAGTTGTCTATATTATTTTTAAATTTTGAGTCTACCATAAAACTTCACTAATATATTTTTGAAGTTCATTTGAGTTGGCTTTACTTTACATCTCCAGAAAGAAAAAGAAAAAACTCTGTGTTGTTAGAAGAATTTAATGCAAATACTAAATGGGTTTCTGAAACAAGATCAGTGTTGCTGGGTTCCTACAATGAAGCCATTTTAGCTTTCCAAGGGGTAATTTTTCTTCTAAACTTCAAACAAATTTTTGTTAAGTCCCTGGACATTTTTCTTGCATTCTTTCAAAACACCTCAGGTAACTGATTTGTCACAAATATCATCCATTATAAGCATTTCATTAAACAAAGTTTTCCCACAATTAATTTTCTTCTTCTTCCTCTCTAGTCCCAAGACTTGAAAACATGTAACATCAATTATCACAGCTCAGGATGCTAAAGAAAATGGACTGGAGAGGAAATAATTTCTAATTAAAATTATTTAAACAAAAGTGGTAGACATTGCAGAGGCTGAGAAATTGCTCCATGCAAAATTAAAGGAACCTTAAAGACCACCTAATTCCAACCCTTCTGCCATGGGTTAGGGACACCTTTCTCTAGATCAGGTTGCTCAAAGCCCCATCCAACCTGGCTTTGGACACTTCCAAGGATGGGGCATCCACATTTTCTCTGCACAACCTGTGCCAGTGCCTCAGCATTCTCTAGGAGTAAAGAATTTCTTCCGAATATCTAATCTAAACCTGCTCTCTTTCAGTGTGAAGCCATGAGTCTGTTGCACTATTTGTACAGGTTTTAAACCCAAGCCTGGCTTAGTCCAGCTGACAGATGTCTTATTTTAGTGAGGAATCTGTGGAAGGGATGGCATGACTGTTTTGTCATTGAAAATAGCACTGAGCATGCCAGAGAGAGGAGCAACCCCTGTATGTTCTTTTCTGCAAAACCCATTGACCAAGCACTGGCTGTGAATGTAACACGACTTCTTTCTCCTTGGAGCTGTGTTCAGACCTCCTGTCTCATAGTGAGTGCCTCGGTGCTGTTTGCTGAGCTTTCATCCTAGAAATGGCATGACTGAGAGACAACGCAATGCAAGAAGCCAGCTTCTGTGAGTCCAGGTTGAGCCATACACCACTGACCATGAGAATAAGCAAGAGAGGAAATAAAAGGAAGAATTTCTGTGTAAAATAACACACACAGCACTAAGTAAAACATAGCAGCCAGCATTTCCAGACAGCTTTTCTCCTCCTTATTTACGTGCATTCACCATCATATTTCATTTCCAAGATGAGCTTAGTAATTCCAAGTATTTACAAATCATAATACACTTCTTTACAAATGGCAAGATTAGAACCCTCTCTGCTATATACTAGTGCATGCCACTTCCTTGGGATCTTTGTCTTTAAATGTTTACATTTTGAGGCTTTACAGTCTAATTTTTAGCTTCCTTTATCACAAAAATTGTTTTAGGTTTTTTTTTTTAATTGTTTCCAAAATCTCCGATTTTCATCTCCTCAGATTTTTTAGGACCTGTTACTTCATAAGAAACGTTAAAACTGATGAGATTAATGACAAAAATTTGATCTCTTGATGCTGTGTGATCACATACATGGAGGCTTTCTAGACATAATTTCAATTCTACCTGCAAAACAATGCATCCCTTAAAGAGGTTAATTTGTGGGGTGGCCAATAATTAAGATGAGCCAGTGATCATCTTAACATCCAACACACAATCTAATACTGAACGATACTGAAACAATGACACACAGATAACAATGGAAAAAAAATCTCAACTGTGAGTGATTGCTAACTGGCCAATAAAAATCAGCTTTTCTCAGCAAAGTCACTAATACCTATCCTGGGAATTTAGGGATAAAATTTTATGTATTTAAAGAAGCCACAGCAGGGAGAATGGAAATGGAGCTAAACTGTCCTAGAGACTGAGGGAGAAGTCTCAGGGAATGGCAGTAAGATGACCTGTGAGAGAGTTGGAAGACTTGAGCAAAACAGAGACCTCAGTTCTGCTGAAGGACAAAAAAGAACGGGAATGATTGGCTTCCCCTGAATGTGCCGAGGAGTTGAAGTTGTTTTTGGTCCTCTATGCCAAGGAGAGTTAGAAAGCCCTCCAGGGGATTGTAAAAGAAACTTAAGTATTTTTCTCCTCCTCTTTCTCTGAAAGAGTTAAAAATTTGTAAAAAAATCTCGGTACAATCACTTCACAGCGCTATTGCAGGACTCAGCTTTGCAACCACTGCTGTGCATTTTGCTCCAGGAATGCTTTGAGATGGAGGTATAAACAAAAGATCTACTGTCATTGTGCAAATATTAGGGAAATGCTGGGATTTTATATAAGGCTCCTCCTGGAGCATGTAGTCAGGCACTGGTGATAGGCTGCTGATTAATTTGTTTTACCTAATGGCTTTGCAGTTTCCTTGGCCTAAGGAATATGAAAGTGAATATCAAGTATTGGCCTGCAAATCCAGACACAGACCTGACAAGCTTAATTATGAGAAAATATTTAAGTGAGTAGCCCTTGTAACAACAGCAAGAACAGTACTTCAGGCTTTCTCCTTGAAAGGCTGCTCCTGCAACAATGAATCACATCAGGCAAATAAAAATAGAGAGCATGCTGTCAATTACTCAAGTTGTTGCACTGATCATCTTGTGTTTCTGAAACATTTCTTCCCATCCCCAATCCAGCAGCTTGACAGGGCAATCTCATTTTCATTCTGGAAATCAAATACAGAGAGAGGAGACGATGTGGGGACAAGGTGAGGAGGGACCTGCCGCAGCACCCCAGGAGTGCTGTCCCCTGCCATGGCAGAGCAGGGGCACCCCGGCCGGGCTGAGGTCTCTGCTCTCAGGCTCCTGCCAGCAGACACCAGGCGCAGGTCAGCCCGCAGCTGTCCCTGTGGGGAGCAGCACAGGCTGCTGAGGAGCTGCAGGACGAGGTGGGGATCCCAGGCTTCCCTCTCTCCCTGGCCAAGCAGGCCCTCAGGCGCCAGCACCTCTGCTCAGAGCTGGGCTGCTAAAGCTGTGCCCTCTTGAACACTCTGCACGCAGTGGTGTTGAGCCAAGCTCTGGGGGAGCCCACAGAGCAGAGGAATCTGCGAGTGTGTCCTTATTGTGCTTTTGCTCAGATGAGTCAGACTGTTCTCTCTCTCTGCCCCGGCGCATAGCGCCAGCTCCCCGCTGTCACGCCTCCTTTTGTACCCACACAACAAGGCTGACCTCCAAGGATGAAAGCCACCCTCAGTCCTGCTAGTCCTTCCAGTCCTCCCAGTCCTTGAACAAATCCCCATTTCTATAAATATCTATCTTAAAGTGCATCTTCCCTTCTCCAACCTCCCTGTGCCACCCCTTGGACTGCTGGGGCACTGCAGCTCTCCCCCCAGCTCTTCACCTACACCCCTATCCTTCCCTTCACCATTGCCATCTTCTCAGGGGCTCCTAGTGAGCTTGGGAACAGACATGCAGTGCCAGAAAGCAAAGAAGAGGGAGGGCCACAGCTCAGATATCACACGGTCACAATCACAGGCTATTCTAATTTGGAAAGAACCCACCAGGATCATCAAGTCATCATGCAACTCATAAATGAATGGCCCACACAGGGATTGAACTCACAACCTTGGTGTTATTTGCACCATGCTCTGACCATTTGAGGACAAGCCCTTCTGTGTTCAAGATGATGCCATGATGATTTTTTGCTTTTCTTTTATACCCCTTTTATGCACTCTTTTATATAGCTTTATATATTCCTTGTGCCTTTAGCTTACATAGTTATAATTCTTTAAGTTTGATAACTCCCCTTAGACCTAGTGTTTCGTTAAGTTTAGAGACTAAACATTCTAAAAGCCCCAGAAACCAAGGTCCTCTCCAGAACACATTCTGTAAACACAGATAGGCCCATCTAGGGGGAAGGTTCCTCGGGTGGGGGGGTCTCACCTGAGTCCCTCATTGGGGAATCTTTGATAGATATGCTAATTTTTGCAAGGCATATAATTGTATACACATCACATTGTATGTGGCCATTTTCTTCGGTGGGGATTTTGGGGTGCATTTCGATGTGCATTTCATCACACCTAAGGATCCTTAAATAAATACCAAGGTAAAAACCCTTTTCCCTCTTAACTGTGTTCAGCTCTCTTAATTTTAAGACCAGGAGAAGGCATCAAAGAGGAAAATGTCCATGTGACTTCTGGCTGAAATCTCAATTCAGTGGGCAAGAGGTCTGGATCATGGGTATCTTATCCAGATGGACACGTCAGGAAAGCAGAGCAGCAGCTCAGCAGCACAGGGTCATATAAAAACATTAGTAGCTGATTAAAGGGGTAAAAAATCCTACCCCATGAAGATTCGTTCTGCTGGACTTCCAGATGGAATTCAGCAAATGCAAATTTTAAAAATTATTTTAAAGCTTCTTCAGGTTTAAAATTACAGCACAAACTTTACTATGGAACTCCTCTTGATATCTACATGATTATAGACTATTTCCATCTCTCATATTTTTGGATGTTGATAACTTACTACTGTTTTGTTGTAACCCTCTGCATTTCCTGGAGTTTTATTATTTAGAATTTATAATGTTTTTTTTTCATAGAAAAAATATTATACTATTATGTTCTGGACTGGATAATATTTTTAAGCTTCAGCAATTTTCAGTGCTTACAATTAATAAAATACAGCATATTCAAATAGATAAATTCCAAATGGTACTGAATGATTTTTTAATGTTAACTGTGTGTTTTATGGACTTATTTTCCTTGTATGCACTTTAAATATTTTATTGTTTTCTTTTATTATTGCTTTTTATGTGATTTCAAAACAATAGATTTCTTGTCCCGTTGTCTTATAAATTAGCTTAGCATACTACTGCTAGAAATATTGCAAGTAAATATTGCATCTCTGTTAATATAAATGGATCAGCATTTCATTTATAGTTTACAATTCTATTACCAGCCATTAGACTTTTAGACATGGAAAATTCCATCTTAGATCCATTTTTTCATCCATTCAACTATGGAAATTGTATAAATGTGACACATTCTTCTACACTGAGTTTAGAGAAATAAGTTACTATTTTTTAAAAGGAGTCAGTCTGTTTGCTGTTTCATTTTTATGTGTTTCTGTAAGCACTACTGCATTTTATATACTTTTAAAATTTCCCAAATCCTTCATAACTCCTATTGCTTGCTCTAAAATGCAACCAGTACTATTTCTAAAGATTGGTAGATACAGTATATTTACCTTACTGAAAGTCTATATCTAATTTTCTTCATCTTCCAAAGGCTGAATCACACTTTTACAAGCATCTGATATACAGAGCTTAATTTTCAAGAGGGCCACACAGTGAGATTTTAGGGAACCATTCCTGGTCCTTCCTGCCAAAGTTAGCTTTTCTAGAAATCCCCACTGTATCTAGGCACCTCTTCAGCAGGCACATTCTCCAAAGCACTTGGGTGCATTTCCACATCAGTCACTTCCGCCGTTTATCAAACACTTAGGCAGAACCCACTTTACACCATGATAGCATGCATGGCTATCCTGGGTGATGAGCTCATCTGGCCTCTTATTTTGTTGTCTGAGAGCAGAGCTGTGTAATGCGTGCAGCTAGCCTTGCCTCTTACGTTGGTGAGGTCCTCTAGGTCACAGTTGTATGTTTGTTTTCTCCATCCAGTGGGTAATTTGGTTTTTAATAATGTTTTTGACCCCATTTGCAGATTGCGTGGCATAACTAGGAAGGGATGGGCCCTGCAGTAAGTAATTAAGTCTGCAGGAGCAGGGCTGCTTATTTTTCATTGCAGCAGATAATCAGAATGCTGTTGCTCAAGTGTAAAATGCAGAAATTAATGATCCTATATAATACAGATTAAAGCTTTCATTTTAAAAACTATCAGTGCAGAAGAACAAAAGTAGGGAGCCCTGCACCCACTTTGGAATTTCAGTGTACGATATCTCTAACATACTTGGAAAAGCTGCCTGAATACAAACCAGAACAAAATGCAATCATGTAATAGCTTAAATAAATGATCAGATCAGAAATCTTAACTATGCAGCCACCCTCATTGCTACTTAGAAAAAGGCATTGTTGAGTGCAAACATTCTCCAGTAGGTTTTGTAACCTTCAAGTTTTTATGGGTTTAATAAAGCAGAATGATTATTTTCTATGAGAAGAATAAAACTGTGCATTAGAAAGAACAAAGACCATATTTCTAACTCCTTAAAAAGCTTGGCTTCAGAGAAAAATAAGATTTTTCTAGAAGAATAGCATATTACTCTGAATCCCACAGAACTTCTTTATATATGTGCACAGGCATCTAGAAACTAAATGTGTTGTTGCCACACTGTAGTGAGTATTCCTACAGCCTGAAAGCAGATTGGGATCCCATTTTGCCAGGTGCTCATCAAAGTAAGGATGGCAATAGAGTATAAATAGTAATCTTATGAACAAAGAGATCACACCATAGTTCTTCTTGTTCTGGTTTGAGTGCAGATGACATACAAAGGCTGTCAACGGGGCAGATTGGACAAAAGTATATGAGGTACATAAACTACAGGTGTCAAAGCATTCAGAAATAGGAAAATACTAATTTCTGCACTTTTTTAGAGAATTTGAATTGTTTTGTTTACACCTGAGAGAAAATATTCTCAAATCAATGAAACGCTCAGTCAGTATCATGCAATGCCTGTAACATCCCTACAATTTGGGGATGCACTTGAAGATAAAAATGATATTCCTTTTTATCCTGTATTATTTAAATACCAGTAGTCACAGACTGTTTTTCTGGGGATCATATTTTAGACTCTCTTTCACTTCTCTGACTAGGCTTATTGAAACTGCTTTTTTCTATAAAATCATCATCTTTTTATTTCATTAAAAAAAAAAAAAAGGTGACAGTTTCCCCTTTACCAAATGTCTTCGGACAGTCTTTATTCTGATTGCCCTGACCCAAAAGGGATTGAACATGATCCTGCTCTGAGGCAGCTCTGCAAGTATAGGCCCAACGGGAGTGCATCCACTGCACTGAGTGACCTTTAAATAAGAAATTTCATCCTTCTCCCAGTCTCTCAATTTTGTGTGAAACTACTTAGGGAGGAATAAGAGAGTGAGAGAACCTTAAATAGAAAAATGGTTTGTAAATGACAGCCTATCCTTTTGCCATGTAACAATTTCTCAGTCATAATAACAGTACACATCTTTTTTCTTTTCCACCAGAATAACTGCATTTACCTTGCCATTAATAATTCACTACATAATCACTGAGGATTTGAAGAAGAGAGGATGAACTCTACCAAGAAAAGAATCCGACACCTACTGTCATATACATTCTTCTCACCAGTACACCTCATAAATGGCATTTTGTGCTACTCTGCTGTATACACAAAGGAGGAGAAAAACTTGAAGAATCTAAGAAGTAATTTTCACATGCTTCCAATGTGATTTAATGTGTACTTTGGCCAGTTGTTTTTGCTAGAGCTTGAGCAATCTCCCTATCTCTGAGAACCTACAAATCTCTAACAACAAACTCTGCTGCAGATGATCAGATGAGTAACACTCAGACTAAATCTGGAATCAAGGCAGATACATACGCTTTTATACCTTTTTTTAAAATTAATTTTTCATCTTTCTGATCTACTGATGATCCTTTTGTTTTGCAGTTAGCTGGTGACAAAACTAACAGAAAGTGATTTCTCACAGGGACTCTCTTCCCTGCCCCTATGCAGTGATCATTCTGTCACAGTGATGTTTGAAATCCATTTTGCCTGAAATTCACCATTTCAGTACAATGCTGAAATTCAGTAGGAAACCATTGTAAAAAATATCTAGAATGGTTTTTCTTGTCCACAGTGGCCCTATCTATCTACCTGACTTAGGATAAGAACAGACATCTTTTGAACAATTCCTGTGTCCATTTTGCTAGTCCTGAAAGGTCAAGGTATTGGTCTTAGCTTATACATCGAAATGCTGAGAGTTTCATTACAGGGTCTATCATGAGCTCATGATTTTGCCATGGTGAACTTGGTAGCAAAAGAGCACCAATAACCTACTCTTCAATTTTCACTCTAGCAGCAACACTGCAGCAGACTTTGCTTTGTGTGGTGCGATCGATTCAAGGGATTTTTGTGCAGGGCTCAGTAGGTCAAATTCGATTGCTGAAATTCCAGTGTTGAGATGCCCAAAAAACTGCAAACTGCATTTTGAACAGCGTTAATGTACTCACCCTGAACAACAGGCAATCAAAAATGTACAGCTATTGGAAACACATTTTGAAATTATTATTTCTATAGAGGAAATTTAGTGAAAAGGCTAAGAAGGGTTATAATACAAACATTCCATACAGGGGTACAGAGCCAAACTCAGTTTTAGGTCAAATCCAACATGTTACAGAAAATATTGTTTGTAACAATATTTTCAGTCAAATCCAGGAGGAAGAAAAAAACAACATAAAGAGCAACACAGACCGTCCTGCAATATCTGCAGCTGTCTCACACAGAGTGTCATATATACAAGTTCAGTCCTGAGCAAAAACTGTTATCATGTGCCTCAGACAGTAGCTTTACTTACTCCAAGAGCAGGCCCACATTATCTCAAAAATCTGGAATATCCAGAAGACCCATTCCTGAGTAAACTATGGCAACCTCAGAGCCAGCATGTAGCAGAACTGGAATGACTGAACTCTCTCAGCATATGCCTTGATATGGGGGAGGAGCTTCTTCTTGGGGGAGGATCAAGATGAAGTCAGTCAGCAGCTTGAAGGAAGAAGTAGAGATCTGTGAAGAAGGAGAGGGAGGAACTGAGACTCCTGTAACCTAAGGCAATGAGCCTTAGGGACATGGAGTGTGAAGAAGGAGAGGACAAGAGACCCCCACCCATATTTCTTTGAACCATCACCATAAGTACCTTTAATCTTACTGACTCTTTTATTTCACCAGTAGCTGCCTGCCCTACTCATATGGACCTTACCACCACTTTGCCTCCAAATCTGTCACTGCCCCTCACACTGAGAATCTGCTTGGGAAGCTAGTTTTACCTGTAGTACTGAGAACCCTGGAAGAAGATCCACTTTCAGGGAAAACTACTTAAATTCCAAAGGCAGCTACAGTTTTGAAACACAGAGAAAATTTCAGGGGACTTTTTTGAGAGTTAGCTGCCAGCTGTCATAGCAATTGCTGAGATCTTCTGTTCTGGCCGCTCACAAGTCTTCAGTGTTTGGACCCACTTGCAGCAGTTCCCAGAGCAATTTAAGTCTTAAGAGCCTCAGAAGAGTCCAGACACTGTTCTGGCTTTGAGTCTCTCAGTACAATTTTGTATGAAGAGGCAATTCAATAAAACCTTCTTGGGAAATGAAACTCCTGTTTCACAATCTGTCCTGGACCGAGCACTGACCCTGTGGACCTCTTTATGATTTAACCCTGCCCCTTCCCCAGGCCATGGTGAAGGCCCTCTGGGAGTCCATCCTGAACCTGTGCACGCACCTGAAAATGTCCCTGGGTCACATGAAACCACAATTCTGCACAGTGTTTTTAATACCTTCTGCAGACCAAATTCCCCTCAGCTTTGCTCATCTGTCCCTGGTGGTGTACCAGAGGTGGTTTTTTTCCCCAGGAAGGCACATCGCTCTCTGTTTCATTTTCCCTCAAGGTGAATAGTATGGGTACCACTCTTTGAAAGCATCTGAAACTTAATCTATTGCAGGATTCCCACCATCAGCCCCCTCAGGTGTCTCATATCTGTAGCTGAGAGATTGTTTCCTTATCATTCCTGTACAGACCTGCCTTGGAAAACCAGCTTGTTCTGGGTGGAAACCATTTGCTTGTCCATCCGCTTGAGGATGATTAACAGCCCTCTGCTGTTACTCCTGGGTTAGTGTTAATTCAAGATGATGCAGGGAAACCTCAAAGAGACAGAGCTTGCAGACTGAGACCTAAATCACACAGAACCCAGGCAGAAATCTTAAGCTGCAGACAGCACCTCCAAACTTCACGCAGCCAACCTTGCAGTGGAAAGAGGGAAGAGGTGTGGAGCCTGTGTGCCTACTCAGCCGCCTGCTAAAGACTCTGCAGGCCAGAAGTTTCATAGCCAGAGACATGGACAGTGGGGGCTCTTGTCTGTGGGACAGACTAGGAGGAGACACTTGGAGTTTCACTATTACATTCCATTACCTCATATTACATACCATTTATCATACTACATGCCATTAGATGCCATACATTTGTTTTCGTGTTCAGCTAATATTATTTTTTTACTGGCGCTGAGAATCTCAATGTAAGGACCTGGATGCTAAGGTTCCACCAAAAATGTAGCCCTTTCTTACATTTAGTTTCATTGAGCCCAGCAGCAGCTGGGTTCCCACTGGGCTCACTGCTCTGCCTGCAGATAGCTCCATACATGCTCGATTCTTTATTTAAAAATATATGTATCTCTCTCTCTCTCTATGCGTGTGTGTGTGTGTATGTGTGAGCATGAGAGAAAGAGAGTTGAAGAAAATCCCAGAACACCTTTATTATTCTTCTTTACCTTTCTTATCTTTTAGTTCTTTAAAAGGAAATTCAAAACAATTTACTCACGCCTTTTGCTCACCATTTCTTCATTGACAATAATGTAATTCTCATTACACCCATGGATGGGAAGTTATATGATTCTGTATTTCAATATAAACAGAAGCTGGCAAATGAATTTCTTTCAATCTTAGTTGGATATGCAAGTTAAACAGAGTGTTTCAGTTGTTTTTCTCTTAATAATCAGCCTCATTTTTAAAAACCTCATCATATTTTTGTACAGTGGAAAAAAGTAAGCTCCAGTTTTCAGCTAAAATGTATGGATATCATTTGCAGAACTGAAAAGGGAAGCCAGTTCATTAAGCTCACCACCATTCACAGTCATTCATAAAGTGGCCACATTAAGAAACCCTCAGTGTTTTGCTTTGGTAAAATTTCATGCCAGCAGTCACACCATATATGAAAGGGATTTCCAAGACAGAAAACATTCCCAGTGCACTGACTAAAATTCAACACCTTTCACAAACACTTCAGGTTGTTTCAAATTGTTCCAATTTCCATTATCTTGTATAGTCACAGCATTTAGAAACAAAAAAGACTCAAGTAAATGCGCAGGAAGTTAAAATGTCAGAGGTCCCCAAAATAAAAGCAGTGTAAAATAAAGAATACCAAGCAAAAAAATCTCAGTGAGATTTCTGCACTATGGTTACACACCAGGTTTAATCAGGCAATTTATGTAGCCAGAACTTCTCTTATCAATTCGGCGGGGTTTTGTTTTTATTTTTCAGTGAGCCGGAGACCAATCCTAATTTTAACAAAGCTTTAATGTGCATGTGTGCCAGTGAAAAATCCTGTGCATTTTAAATTTATTTCAGGCAGTTTCATCAGTCTATTAGAGCAAAGACAGAATTTCTAAATTGTCAAAAAGATGCCAGTTTCGGGCGTCCTTAGGATAAGCCAACCTATTCAATTTGGACAAAACCCACAAGTGCATAATAGTCTTTACAAGCTCATAAACCACCATACCACCCAAGATGTTAACAAGCTGGCATGTTTTGAGCATCAAAGATAGAGAGGAAACTGTGTTTACATGTTTGGCACAAAAACTAATGAGGAAAGTCAATTGGCCCTTTGTCTTGGGGGTCTGAAGAGCCGCGCTCTAATGTTTGGTTTCTTGGTTGGCACTTGTTCAAGTAATCACTCGTGGCCTGACAAAGCAGCACTTGTGTTTTATTAGTGGCCATGCTGAACTCTCCTGCCTGGGCTATGTTGTCTCTCAATAGAGCACTGCACCAGAGGGCACACTTATTTGAAAACACTAAATCAGAGCATGATGATCTTTGCCCGACAAATACAACCAAGAGAGTAGAAAAAAATGTGACAACAGCTCTCCTTTTGTTAGAGAAAGTGAGGAAACAACAACTGGTGTGTGTGCATGTGCACGCATGTAAAAACAGTCCTGAAACACCAGTGACAAAATGAGCAAAATTTTGTTCCCACAATGAGATGCTCAGAGCCAACTGGATTTGCTCCATGCTTGGGAACAGGACATTGGCAAAGCTAAAATTCATGTTGCTCACAACGGAGAGAGCAGACGTAGCGTTGCTAATGTCTCGGGTCAGTCTGGCACTGGTGACAAAGCTACACGCTCAGGAAGAAGTCACACAGTGCAAAGAATTTGAAAGTCACTGTTTCATCTACTTAAAACAGGTAAAAGTCAAACCCTGGAGGGTCGGGCTTCTTTATCTGATGAAACTCAAACCTTCAGCTTTCAAATACTTTAAAAAGCACAAACTTGTCAGCAAAATTGGGCTGAGATTTGTGATTTGGGAAATTGGACTTTCTTGTGAAACTGTTGGTACTCCTTGCCAGAAAGATGATGAGAACAAACTTGCAAACTCTGACTCATGGCAGCAGTTCCACTGACTGTAAGAAATAATTGCACGTAGACAAATTAACTGTTCCACTTATGATGTCTGTATGTAGGAACCTTCACCAGTCTGGAGGTGGGGAAAAAAAAGCCCAGAGGGATACAAAAATGAAAAATAATGACTAAATTGAAGATCCTTTATCTCAGGCTATTTTGTTTAAACCGTCTTTGCCTGTCACTTAGGATCTCCTACACAGGATATATAGAATATATTCAAGTATTGCAACTAAGTTTTATATGCCACCTCCACTTAGCTTCACTAATTTAACCAGACCATCCAGTTTTAGTGCAGCTACCTATAGATATGTTAGATGTATGCTTAATAACATCCAGCTTTGTAGCTCTAATCTCCAGCATTTTCCAAACTTGTGTGGGGGTAAGACAAATAGCAGGTGGGTTCTGTTTACAATGTATTTTTAAAGGACAAGAAAAAAATCCTAATATTTTTTTTTCAGTGATACTTGAGTCTGAAATTAAATAAATGTAATATTAAAGCTTTATATATGAAGAACGATTTTTGTTTTCACAGTTCAATATTTTGAATTAATTTTGAAAATTTTCCTGTACTATGATTATTTACAATCTTATTACAATTTAAATTATATAAATTTGGGGGGAGGGGGAGGAAGGAAATGAAATAGTGCCAGAGTCACGTCAAATAAAAAAAAACCAAAACCAAAGCTAAAACTGAATCAAAACCAATCAAGAATGTGGTCTCTGAGGCTTTTTAATTTTATAAAGGTGCAACAGTTTTCTGAAAATCAAAATATTGCTCACTACACCCTTTCAAAAAAACCCAGAAACTTGTCACATTTCAAACAACCTAAATTTTATACACATTATAACTGAACAATCTCTAAACTTTTCCTGCCACCAAAATAATTAACTGATCTTTGAAACCCTGTAACAATTCTGGAATCATACCAGAGGGACAACAAATTGTGTTTTCAGCAACTATGTGTCTGAAGAGTCAGCTTTTCTTAATTTTTGTATAAGATTCTGGGCATAATTTTTGGCTTTCAAAGAAACTGTAGTTAATAAATGCCATCTCCAGCTCAAAATGATCATTGAATTTCATCAGGCTATATGTGGCAAATAATGCTGTATTTCTTGTCTGATAAAACCCCAGTGCAGTGGGTATAGTAAAGCATTTCTGCATTCAGTTAGGTCTTGCCAGCTGCTACTAATCTGTCCTGAGAATAAACTCTGCCTCAGGAGAATACCTTGTAGGATTATTTCAGGGCACTGCAAAGGATGTGCTACTTTGACACAAAATATATATTCTTACTGTAGTCTTAAGGCTCCTTGGCACACTGCTCCAACACCTTCTCTCAGGAGATAACGCAGAGTGAGTGCTCATTTGCACTTTTTAACCTGCCCTGTGTTGAATACTTAGAGGCTCAGGACTAAAATCCAGTTCTAGCAGGAGCTAGTGTCTGCCCAGTGAAGATGCAAATAAAGAACCCCATAACTTTTTTGTGAACTGAGTCCAATATACCCCCATCTGTATATCCCCTTAAAATGCTAAAATGATAGAACTTTGGTATTTGACTCTGCTTTGGAATACAAAATAGACATTATTTCTCTATTATACAGCAAAGTTGCTTTCTCTCATACAGGTCGGGAATCAAGTAATCCCCTTAAGAGTAGTGTAGGAATGAATGAGTAAATGCAATATATAGCTGACACTGAACCTTTTGAACAACAGTCTCTATTAATTCAGACCTGTCAATACTTAAGTTTACCTCAGAGACCAGCAGTTTCTATATTCTGTTTTTGTTTTCTCCTCTAAAATTTGCCATTTATTTCAGCAGCACATTTTTTCAAATATTTTACAAGCCTTTCCTTGTCTTAAGGGAAAGAACATAGTACTCCCTCTGGTTTAGGGATTACTGTTAACTTGTGCATTGCAATGGTGTGAATTACACTTTAAAACACAAATAAGGCATGTAGCAGATAGAACAGCATAAAGAAATTTTCATTACTTCGTTCAAATTTAGATCTAACTGGTAATCAATTTCTTAAACTTCTGCATTATTTGTCCTCACATTTTCTCTGCGCTGGATGATTTAAAAATTATTACAGTGGGTTTTGATAACTATGTATTATGGATACTGTTTGCTGGTTTACAAAAGACTAATTGCATAGTGTTTAGATGTATTTCTTTTATAAACAGGAATTATAAATTGATTATTGTTTCATTCTAACAAAAATAGTCAGAATTAAGTCATGCATGTAGGGGTTCTACTGAGAAAGCTGCAGACCAGAGCAATCAAAAAAGATAAGCAAAATTAAATGCTTTAACCCTAGAATTAACTTTCCTCTATGAAATACAGTTATTTCCTATTTCCCTACTGTTTAACTTTTTTCCAAATATTATCAGGGAAAATGCTGGGTTGCTATAATTTTTTCCTTGAAAACTGAATCTCCTATTTTGAACTTTTATAACCTGCTAACCTAGTATGTGCACAGACACATGGAAATTATTTTCTTTGTGAATGAAAATTTTACAAAATATATATCTCAGAGAGCTAGTATTTGTGGTGCTTGTGTAGTATTTTTATAAGGCAAATTCAGTAAAGGCAATGTCCTCAGCACTTACACCTTTAAATATTTCTTGCTGGTACAAAACCCAAGTTTCTTACCTATAAAAGAAGGAAAACAGAATCACACCATTTGACTGTGTAGCTTGGAAGTGAATTTAGCACTTTACAATACAAGTTATTTCCTGGAAGTTAAATTTATGACATGCTGGACTAAAGCGAGGGAAGAAGTGGTATCACACTATCACAGAGTGACAGATACCTATAAAGGATGTGATTCTACAGCACCACCAGCAGAATTATGAAGAATAGGAAATGTTTTCAGGAATTTTTACCCTAAGCCTTCTTGGAAGTTTAGAGACACAGAAATTTTAGTGCTAAAAAAGTAAATGTGAAAAATATCTACTTTATCTGTGCTGTTTACATCAATTGAAAGATACATTCACTGTGAAAGTAGAATTATAACAATACAAGCCTTTCCTTAGACTTTCTTTGTTAGAAATATCTCTATGCAGAAGAACAGATAAAGTTAGCATCAGCATGTTTCCTAATAATGAATCTTCTGCAACAGGGCTCTATCTATTATTATAAGTATGAATGCTTCTATGGATATATTTGTTCTTGGACACAGTTGGCAATATAGTGCCTGAATCAAATGAAAATAGGAGTAAAATATTGGTATATCATTTGAGAATTAATGACTCTTACATGATACAACAGTATAAATCTCTGGACCTGAAAAATGGAGATATTAATGAAAATACCTTCCGTAGGAAATATTATCCAATTTCATCAACTTCCACAAATATACTATTTAGTTCTTTATTTTTCAGCAACTTCCTATAAGACTTGGAAAATCCCTCTACTCTTCTAAAACTGAATCTTTTCAAAAGCAATACAGAATGCTAATTTTCATCTAACCTTACTCAGACAAAGCTCTCATTTTCTTCATTGAGAACTCTCCATTAAACTAAACATCTAAACCAATGTACTGCTTTAGTAACTGGCTAGGCTACAAAATCCAAACAGGGGTACCTGACAACAACATCTTGATTGATTTCAAACTGCACCTGTCCAGAAATCCTACTGATAAAATAGAAAACAGAATTCTGAATCTTCAGATGTTTCTGTTTGAAGATTATTTACAGTCCTAATTTCAAACACTTCCATTGTTTTGAAGAATTTCTGTGTGAAATTTTCCTTACATGTTTTTGTTAGCTAACGATTTTTCTTTGGTTCTTAACTTTGAGCTTTGCAAGCTCAACACATATCGTTTTACCTTGGCAAGTTATTTTTCCAGTGGTAGCATAATGAAGTGTCCCATTCTTAATGCCAGGAAAACAACACAAATTCATGCAAATAAATTACATAGCCATTCACAACTGGTGGAGACATGGGAGACAGACTTACTGAAGTACATATTTAAAACAGGTTTGTGTTTATATGGCACACTCAGTGCTTTTAAATTGAACCAAACTCGGGATGTGGTATATCTACTTTGTTCTGCTTTTAATTTCCAGACTATGTGCTGGTGGCAAATGAGAGTTATGCATCCATTTAGAAATATAGGTATGGGCCAGAAATACGTGGCGCAGTGGCTTCAGTTTCCTCTTTCTTGCAAAAGGAAAAAGTAACAGACTATATTCCCTCTGTCCCTGAACAGATCTGGCAATAAGGTCTTGGAATTAGTAAACAGAGTGAGAACCCTCTGGCCAAGAAGCTTTTGCAGAGTTGTGAGGATGGGCACATGCTGACCGAGGCACTTTGCTTCCACCAGCAGCTGCTTGGCCTTCCCACTCCTTCATCTTAATCACCCTGCCCATAGATCTCCCCTCAATGCAAATCCTGGTGCTATAGAGGAGTGTGACATGGGCAGCTTAGGTCTTTCTTCCTGGCCAAAAGAAAGATCTGTTTGTGGAGGGTCCCCTCCACACTTGGATGAATGGATAAGCATCGTCCCTGCACACATACAGCCCTTGCTGACTGAACATCATCATTTCCTTGGTCTAAGAAAGCAGGGACCTAAAACCACAGCAGTTCCTCAGTCTGTCTGAACTAAGGCTTATTAATGCACCACATACGACTCTTGTGTTGAAGGATTTTAGTCTAAAATATAAGCAAATCAAACACAAGCACAATACTGTGGGCGTTACACGGAGCCTTAATTTTTGTGCTCCCGAAGGTCCTGTACACTTTGACAATAGCCCCGGTGGACAAAATCTCTAACCAGGTTTCTGAATAGAAAATCCACTTCCTGCAAGTTCGATTAAGCTAGCTAATTTTCAGTCAAACACACTAATTTCGAGACAGGTTCTTCTGATGTTTTCCCTCTGTTTGCAATTTGCATCTTTAAATAGCTTGGTGTTTCAAAGCAGCAGCGGCAGTAAGGTCACAAGGTTTTATGTTAAATAGCAACATCCTCAGCTTTTTAAAGAAGAAACAGAGAGCAGCTGATCTGATGGCACATAATTTTCTTTCTTTCCCTTTTTTGCTTTGGGGTGAGAAAAAGGAAGGATTGGAGCTTCTTATGGATCACAGACATTTTACTCTGGAAGAAAGAGCAGATCTATAGGTCTTTGTGTTCTCGAAAGCAGCACAGAATCACAGGTGTCCTTGATTATCAAGAAATCCTCTTCTTTTCTAATGGTTTGCCTTTCTCTCCCTGAGAACAGCAGGTCATCTTTTGGGCATGAATATCTCATTTAAAGGGGCACAAAATTCAATCTTAAAAGGAAAATTTTAAGTTAGGTATATGCTGAATTTGAAGATTAAAAAAAAAAAAAAGAAATGCTTGTCAACATTCAGTACGCCAGAAATCCAGGCTGTGCTGACCTATCCAGAGTAAACAGTTATAGTAAACAGATGTTTCTCAATCAATTCTGCCTGTGCTATGTTTCCATTTCTGAGGAACAGTGGTAACAGCACAGCAAATAAAGCGTGACACAATGACACCTTGCTTCAGCCTTTTTCCCAGCAAAATTTCTTTTCCCCCCACCCCTTTTTTTTATGGTCACACAATTTGTGGGTTATAGCTACCCTGAAGCAGCTTTTTGTGCCTTGGGAGACTGGCTGGTCACTGTGATTGAAAAAGCCTGGATCTCATAGCTCCAAGCAGTTTTGACAGTTGCTGAAGACATGTATCAGTAAATACTCTAAACTGAACTTAGCATAGCATCAAAGGCTGCCAAGCTGAACTGCCCTGACAAAGCTATTCTCAGCCCATCAGGGCTCTGGGACATGCAGCCTCACGCTGGAAATGCTGCTGGCTGAATTACTCTGTGGCTCTGCATCCACCAGATTTAAAATCAATGTGTTTTTATCTCACAAATGTAGACGCACGTAAGTTTGAGAGGGGTACAGCAAGAAAAGCTGAATATCATTAAAATCATTGCTGAAAGCAATGGCTTTTGTATAATTACATGTTCATACGTGTAAGTATGAATGTATGGATGGGTGAACATGGGATGTGTATCTTGACAGGTAAAACTAAGTTAGAGTAAGGGCAGTGCTGCCTATACCTCTGACTGATATATCTAAAGTTTCATGTAATCCTAAGGTTGTCAGTTTTAAAATGCTGACACATAGAAAAATGTCAAGGCATTCCTGGTGACAGGGAAAACATGCTTTGCCACATGCACAGAGGAAGATACAGATGTTCTGACCTATGTGGAAAAAGATAAACAGAACAAAAATATCCATTTTGAAGCAAATATAATAGTAATTTTATCACTGAGGTCTCTTTGGGGAAAAAAATGCAGTATGTGATGCATTGCACTTTTGCTTCACTTACGAGTCAGCAGCTATAATTAAGACAAGACAATTGGAAGATTCAATTCTGTTTAATTCATTATATATTTTTCACTTTCCAGAGAACTATGTGATGTGGTAGAAGATAAGAAACCATGTCTTGTCATTCAATATTTATTAAGCAAACCAAAATAGCCTGTTTTGTAGAAAACAAATTTCATTTTCCCTGTCATACTACAACCTAGTGCCAGTCTGATCTGTTATATAGCCTCACTGAACCCAGTGACTTTGAAGTATATTGAGTATACAAATGTCTTGCTGTAAGCAGTCCTTTGTATCAGCACGTGTGGAGACCAACATGAACTTGCCATTCTGAGAAATATAGGGCTGTGAAGAAGAGGAGAAAATTCTGTTACCTTTTCTTCCTTATTTAGGTGCTGCAGAAGAATATGAAAGTAGTTCAACAAGGCAAATTATACAAGAACAGTGCCTTTGAGTATGTTCTGATGTGTGCAAACATGACATATTTAATTAGTATTACATTCTATCTTATAAGAAATCCAAGATTCGAGATAGGATAATTATCTTTTAACAACATACAGCTGCTAAACTTCTCAGGAATATGGTACCCAACACTGGTTCTTAGAGCACGTCACAAATAACCACTTTCACAGCAGAACATTTATAAATGTCACGTCATGGAAGACAAAAGCTACTGTAGAAAAAGGGAAACATTTTAGTTCTTATAGATAAAGCAAGGCCTCAGAACCTCACACCTGTGCAGCAAGCAAATGTGATTAAAGGCAGAACAAACAAGCAAAAATCTTGCATTAAATAGATCATGAATTTGCTTGTGGGTCTGTAACAGATGTGTTACTAAGGATGCTTTGTTTATCCAGTTGCAAGACTGTCGAAGAGAATCATTCCAGTGATGCTGCTTATCACGCTTTTAATTCTGCTCAGGCAAAACTGTTAGCTTTGAAAAAGCAATTTTTTTTTGGCCCTACTCTATCTGGCTGCACAGAATTTTCAAAGCACCACAATGTTGTAAAAAATGCCCTTTTAATCAGATTACCCTTGGCGAACGTCCCAAACTCAGGCTGAAGTGCAGTGCTTGTGGTTTCTCAACAGCTTACACTAAGCCTGCACCATGGAAATAATCTACTTTTAAAACCCAGGAAACAAATCGACTGCACTAAGGACATAAGTCGCTGTCATTAGGGAGTGATTAAGCTAAACATTTTTATACACTCTGGTAGCCCAGTTTCATATTGTGTACCTCTGTGCCGAGAGAAAGAATGGCACCCCAAATAACTGCTTGTTTGACTCAGGCACCCGAAAAGACCTGGTCTTACACAAATTAAACTTAATTTTCCTCTAATAATCACAAGAGGAAAAAAGAGGAGGAGAAAGAGAGAGAGAGAGATTTGCTTTTAATGAATTAGAAAATACAGTAAAATCAGCTTTACAAGCAATAATTCAACTGAGGATCATGAGTTTGATTAAAGACTGTACACGATATTTTTTGACACACATTAGCCTCTCCTAAAAATCCTGTCACCTTATATTAAATTACTGCTACTTGTTTTATACAAACATATTTCCTTTAATACATAATTTATATTGGAAATTCTGTGTGTTTTTGAAGAGGCAGCTACCATTTTTACAATTTACCATTATAATGCCAGGTCTTCATCTTTCTGTGATGTTGCATTTTTCATAGTGGGAAAATACGACATTGAGATATTTGAACAGAAATTATTGTACCTCCCCCAGTTTTCCTCTAACAAAACTGCAAAAGAAGGATACGGATCTTACTCTAATCAAATTATCTGGTGTCTGAGACAATCTTGCTATTTCTGTACTTGCAGATCCTAAAGAAGAAAGGATCTAGATGTCAGATCCTGATGTATGAAGAGCAGAAGTGTGTTTGTGGGAGGGAGGGAGGGAGGGTTGTTTTTGTTTTGTGCGTAAGTCTGAGCTCAGGTCTGACATAGATGACATGTTCAACTGGTCTAAGGTACAAATCAGGTCTGTTCTTGATCCCTACTTTGGACATTCTGCTGATAGTTCATTTCTAATTTATGAAGCATGTCATTAATCCTCAATCTGTCAGCCTTTTTTTGACAATAATTCAGTCTGACAGTTGAAGGATTAATATTTATTAAACACCCCGTACTTTAGAAGTCAAAGAAATGCTCAATTCATTTCCACGGCAAAATCTTCCAACTCGTAGCGAGCACTCCCCCCAGTCCCTTCGTGCTCCCTAAAAGCCAAATAAACAAAATGGACAACACAATAGGAATAGCAGATGACCGAGAGAAGCATAAGAGAAACAAAACAAAAAGAAAAAAAACGTAATTACAAGTAATCCTGCAAAAGACTTGGTAGTGGATTCATTTAAGGTATTCCTCTGCCCAAGCATATGTTTTCTGGCTCTTCCTTTCCCTTCCAGCCCTCCCCCTCCCTTCCCCATCATAAATTATTCATAACCTGATAAATATGCAATTTCAAAAAAGTGCAGACACGGCAGCACTGCATTAAAAAAAAAAAAAAAAAAAGATTGTGACTNNNNAAAAAAAAAAAAAAAGGCTTGTGCTTTTCACACAGAAGACCTGAGCTGCACTTAACGGATGACAGATTTTCCAGTATTCAAAAGCTGTATTATATATATGATAGGAGTGAGACAGTATTTCTGGTCTGATTCCTTGCTAGACATGTTGTGAATTGTCTGTGGAAAGCTGTAACATAAAACAAATGGTGTTGTTGGTTTGGTTTGGTTCGGTTTCTTCTTTTTCTTTTCTTTCCTTTTTGAAAGACAATATATGGTGAAAAGCAGTGATGTTCCCACCATTTAAAGTCTGGCTCAGAGCGTGTTTTCAGGTCATTATAAAATTGGGGAGTGAGTACTGCAGGAGAAGGAGCACAGCCACACATTTTCTCATGTAGCCAGTGCAGAATTTGCAGGTAGAGCACGTGCTGTACGTAATTCTCCAGTGATCCCACTGGGAAGGTCTCCCTCCTCCCAGAGTCCCCCTAAGCAGTGGCCACTTATGGGCCATCGTGTGAACGCTCTTCAGGGGCCAATTTCACAGGCTCAGAAGCAAAGTGCTGTGCCTGCTGCTTGCATGCAGGTAAAGCCCACCAGAAGTAAGATGCAGGATGAGGAGCGGAGTACCTCCATTTTGTGGGCTAATTGCTTGATTACCACGCTGAAACAAAATGGAGGAAAGACTTTTTTCTTTCTTCCTTCCTTCCTTCCTTCCTTCCTTCTCTTTTTTTTTTTTTTTTTGAGAAAGGAGCCCTGGGCTGATGTGACAGAAGAGACAAAGTATCGGGAGAAAAATGGTGCTTAAGGAGCATCAGTCGTAAAATCACTAATATGAAATGGAATATGAGAAATATAGATAATGTGTACACATTCCTACAGCTAATAGCTACACAGGACTCACATACAGTTGATCTTTGGGTTTAGCAACAGTTAGAACATAAAAATTATTTCAACCCATGAAGTGTAACCTTTTGGATGAACATTTAAATTGGAAACACCATGGGTAAGAAATAGACCTCAGCATTTAATTTGGACTGGCTAGTTGGAAGCCTGTATTTACTGTACAATAATTTCAAATTTAATTAAATAACACTGCTGATGCCAGTCACATCAGCACTGTAAAGATGATTAATTGCATGCTTAAATGAAATATAAAGTGCCTTAAAAGTAACATCCATGCAGAGTCCTGTAAGCAGACACCATATGATAGATTTAAACACATGAGCCTACCTGCACCCCTTAGAAGCATGCCATGGTTAAAGAAAACAGGCCCTACATCTAAATGTAGTAATTGTACCAAAACCTTTTATGAATTTCTATTTCTCAAAGCAAGCCTGATTTACTTTCTTTTCCCCCCTCTTGACATGATTTTTTTTATTTTGCAGGAGAGCTTTCACATGATTTGCATTGTCATCTCTTGGGCTGGCTATCGATAGGCAAACAGGGGCTGAGGCACTGTAATACGGGGCCACGCTGTCACAACAAGGCAGCTGGACGGTTATATATTCCACTTTGTTTCCATTGTGTTTCAGTCCTCAGAAGCAGCAGGACAAAGGGCCTGACAGAGTTAACCATGGATTGTCACCTTGATTTGTCCAGTCTAGCAGATATGCAGAAATGAATGATATTCTGCTTATAAACAAAACACAGAAACAAATAAGCTGGCAAACAGCATTTTCCAGACTGAACTATCTGTAAGAGAAAAAAAAAGAAAATAATAGAAAAAAATATTCAAGTATCTTTGTAGATGCTACATCCTCCATGGAGGAAATAAAAGCAGGAAGAATCCTCAGATTAGCACACAGAAAAACCCTTCTCGTGTAACACTGTCTATCGAAAACAGCAGAAGAAAGCTGTCTGACTAAGGGCTGGGTTCCCTTCGACTAATCTGCATCATGTTGGTTTATTTTTCAGGAATGCTATGGCAGTGCTTCGAAATGGAAGTTTTTATCATAAATGTAAACACTTTGGGGCAGAGACCATTCCCTGTGAATGATAAACTTGTTTGTGGGACTATACCCTTAACACTGTATAGGGAAGAGCAGTTTTATACACATGTGGAATACAGTAAACAAAGCATTTCCAGAAGAGGTACCAAATTAAAATCTTAATTTTCTAAAAAAGTAAAACCAGTGAATGCAGTTGAATTTCTACGCTTAATATAGCTCTGAATAAAATATAGACTGTCGCATTTAACAATCACTACTTAGAGAGATGAAAAGCAGGCAATTGCCGAGGAAATTCAGTGGTGAAGCAAGAATTATAATTAAAATCCATGACTGCTTTTTTTTATTATTTGAAGAGTTTCAAATTTTAACAAAATCAAGTACAAAAGAAATTTAAAAATCCAACTTAAAAAAATTAAAGGAATCAGTTGTCTTTTGCTCTCTTTCTGAGTATATAAAAATTCTGGCTTATGCTTCTGATCAGTAAGGCAAATTGAACTGAAAAAAAATGGAGATGACTCAACAGAGCAGAGGTCAGTTCTGAAACACCTTAATTTTTTATAGAAGATGAAAACAACCAGCAAGAAACCTCATTGTGGTTTCTGGCAACCACGTGTTTATTAACTATATGAAAGGCATAATCAAACTCTCATTTTGCTTATACAACATACCTCACCAGAATGGACAAAATAGTTGCCTCTGAAGAAAAAACGTTCAGAAACACGTCATTTATACGTCTTTTTTATTTATGAGATAAGCCTTATCAGAAGATGTGGTATTACATATCACAATAATGTATTCACTTGTGAGCATGCAGTATTTTAAGCAGACATGAAAGACTAAATGCATTTATTATTTTAGCATTGCTGTTAGTTTTTAATAGTAGATTGGATGATTTTTGAATTTGTGTATGCATTTCGTTGTTTCACTTGATGTGCACCAATTCTTTTAATAGTGCAAAAATATAAAATATAAAATATAACATGCCATCATACAATTTTAAGGATCTACTTGATGCTATATTATGTATCAGAAAAGGAAAAAAATACATAAATCTTACCCACATACTGGAATGCTAATGTGTATCCATCAAAGGGCTACACATTCATAGTAAAGGTTTCAGCCCAAATAAAGCCCCTTGCATTATCGGATACATGCAAAAATATGGAAAAAAATGAAAAACTCTTTTTTTCTTTACCAAAATTGTTTAAGAAAACCTAGGTACACCAAAAAACCCATTTACTGTCCAAGGAGAAAATTGCACAGATTTGTCTTTCCTTGGAATTCTATGCAGCCAACCGTAATAGCTCTTTGACAGTTCACCTGACTGCAGCAGAAATGGGAATGTGATGGTTACAGTGGATGACAGAAAGGGGCCATTTGAAGTGCTATTATGCAGTTTACATGAGAAGATTTCCACAGATTTTGGTTTTATTTAGTTATGTTATGTACTTTTTCTTGCGGTTTTTTTTCTTCCTTTTTTTTTTTCCCCTTTACCTAGCAGTGTACGCCTTACAATAATAAAGAGCACGTTCTTTTCTGGAGCTGCCATATAGAAAAGAAGACCTTAAAATTTCATTAGTATTTCCAAACTGGCTTGGGAGAGTCACTGTGCTTCACTACTAAAAATGTTCTGTTCTCTCTTGCCTCGACCACATTTTAAAAGGTTGTTATGTATGTTTTATTTCACCTAGTTTACCCAGCAATTTTAGACAGAATAATAAAAACCAGGTATTGTACGTTCAAACAGAAGCATTACTGGAAGAATAATTTTTTTAAATATGCACATTTGTGGGATGATTGGAAAGCTTTTGAATGTTAAGAATTGAAAAAGATATACTGTAAAACTGACACCCTGAAAAAATAATCTTTGAGCACCTTGCTGGAAAGATCCAAATCTGCAAGCTCTCGTTAGGATAAATGGTCTGACTGAAGCTAATAAGTCTTCTCGGAAGAGTAAAGCCTACTCACATGAGTCAGCACTTGCAGCACCGAGCTGTGACATTCAAGCATTTTATGGAAAGAATCAAGGTGTTTTTGCTTTATGGGATTGCTGTGCTGTACAGGTCTCTCCGTTCAGGAACAGATGAGCCTAAACCAACGAACAAATACATACGGTCCTTTTTGTACCCAGATAACACAGAAAAACATGATGGTGATGGTTGTTTTACACTGAAACATTTAAAAGAGAAAACACATTCTCTGTGTAAGAAGATGAAAGGATAAAAGTGATAATGACTGAGCTAGACTGTCCTAACTTACTCTACATTTGCATGTAATTTATGATTTTATAGAGGAGAGAATACAAGCAACTGTACCTTTGATATATTGTTAAGCAGACCTTCTATGTTTCTATTTTCTGCATAGGGTCAAGACTGTTGACATGGGATTAATCAGCTGCTCCTCCTAAACCATGAATCAGGACAAATTGTTGTCGGTTTCATACAGTACAATCGCTTGAAAATAGAATTAAATATAGAAAGTACAGAAGTATGTGAAACCTAGCAGAAGTTACAGGCAGTAATTGCAACATTGGCATAATGACAGATCCTTTCTGCTTTCGCATTTTGAGGAATTCCAGCAGTAATTACAAAAAACAATGCTTAATTTTTCTGAAAATGCAGTGATTCTTTGAAGCGCATTGTTCTCTCAGAGCATGATATTTTATTGAAATGTAAAAATTTTGCATCTCTTTCCATAAACACATTTCTTCCTATGTGCATTTTGCCCAATTTACAAGCAAAAATGATTCAGTTATCTTCTGCATATCTTCTAGAGAACATACACCTACACAGAAATGTAGCCTGCCACCTGCATTGTTGTTAGCTTATTTGTCAGCCTGTAGCATGATAGGATTTGAGAATATTGGGTGCAAAATGTCTTCAGGAAGAGGGAGAGAAATCATTCACCATTAGAGATAAGTATGACAAGCTCCCTTTTACACTAGGATACACTTGTATTAAACAGAATAGCGGGGTGCCTGAGTGAGATAGCATCTATTACCAATGTTGACATGAAAATGGACACTTATTAATCACTGTTTTCAAAATAATTATCCATAGCTTTATAAATGCTATAACTAAGGCTGGATTTCTTCCCTAGGCATTCCCTAATATTCAAAATACTGCTTTCTCATTACAGTTAGAACTTAAATTATTTGTTAAAGCACGTATTAATAGTGTGCAGCAAATATGCAAGTTAGTAATGATTAGGATGTTAGTACAAAACAGACATTATATAGGTATTTTGAAAATAAACGGTTCATAGATATTCAAAATAGGTGATACTTATTCAAAAACAAACACTTTCTATGATATTTCATAAATTTTTTTGGAAGCTCAAATATCACATAAAACTGTTTGAATTTTTGCCTACAGAATGGGATTTCTGTGGGTCACAAACAATATTTTCTATTATACAGGATATTTCACTAAGAGGGATGTAAAACAAAGATTATGGAAGGAAAAGATTTGGAGGACTTTTGCCAGTGGAAGTACTTTTGCTGATAAACAGCTTTTATGTGTTTTGTGTTTTATTTATTTTCAGCACAATTCATTGTAGAGGTTAAGCCTCTCTCAGATTCGCAATCAAACCATTGTATTAATATAAAAAACTTCCATAAACAGCTCAGACAATGCAATGTCCTATATTCAAGTACTTCACATGCAAAAAGCACATCAAAACATTATTTTGCCCCTAGTACTAATTATGTGTATATTTTTTATTATATATATTTGCATACATAGTGCTATATGAACACTATAGAAATGTATTATTTAAGGGACTCATTTTGGAAAAATCCATTATCTTTACTAGGTGTGGACATACTGCTTTCTTTTATGAACATGTTTTATTTAAATTTAAGTTAAATTTTGAAGAAGTAGTTCTAGTGATTGGATAACAATTTAGTATTTCAAAGGAAATGACGACATGGCATTATGCAAAAAATCTATTCATGTTCAGAAAATAAACATGCATAGATGCATGAGAATGGCTACAGTGTTTTAAAGCTTTTTTCAAAAGTAACCATATGAACCAAATTCCAAAAATTTTACTTCTCGTGCAGCACCTTAAATCATGTGATGGCTAAATTTTATTTTATAAAGCTACTCTAAGTTCTAACTGGCTACAATAATAAACTGATATTTTAATCAAAAGAATGCAGGAGGTAATGCCAGACTGAAAACATGCAATCATGTTGCTGCTTTATTCCAAGCTGCATCCCGAAACCAAATAATTCTAGATGGAAAAAAGTCCGTTTAAAAACGTCAGTAAAGAAATAGAGGAATATTGTCTGGATTTGGAATAATGTCTGGATTTGGAATAATAATTGCATATATATGTTTAGGAAATGTATGCATTTCTGATTTAAATAAGATTTTGGAGGAAACAGTCATTTTACTAATAATGAAAAAAATTAATATGGCAACAATTGTTTGCTTGGTGTAGGTATAAATGATGTTTACCACAAGCTCCAGTAAATGTTTTGACAATGATTTATAACTATGTCTAATAAAAATGTTATATTTTTTCCATTCTAGCAGACAGCTAAATATTTTACAAATATAATTCGAAGTAATGTATTGGTTTATTTTGAGTACCTTTTTTTCCCCAGATTTTTTTCACTTAATAAAAATGCCTCCTCTCCTAAGAATACTTTAAATTAAAGCAGGTAGTTTATTTTTGTTGTTGTTGCTGAAGTAGGTTATTCTTCCTTCTCCCCCAATACTAATTTGGTAACTTAAGCAGCTCTTGAACATTTGCAGTATATGCTATTAAGGATTAAGCTTTAAATTTATTTGTGTAGGTAAGGAACCTGGTATTGCACAGGTCAAGTGGTTTCAGCATGAAGAATAAAGCAATATATTTAAAGAGGTGTTAGTGTCTCCTTTCTGAATCCCTTTTTTATTTCAAAGTGCAAATATGGTTATAAATCACATTACCCAATGCATCCAAATGATCTGAATTACAAATCAGACTGGAATATCTGCATCTTCTGTTTAACCTGCGGAGATGACTCATATAATTGAATGGGAATATGGATACTATACTTACGTATAAACTTTGACTAACTTGTTTTAAAGATAAGTGCTTCATGGAGGAATGAAGAATGTGTCTGAGATACCAGCAGGATTAGCTTTCCATATGGCAACTAATCCACTAACGTCTCTCCCAAATTTCTCACCTGATTTATACAGAACAGACTATTCAAAAGGGTATACCACCTCTGCACTTCTCTATCAAATTGTCCCTTTTTGTTTAAGAGAGAGAAAGTGCTTCTCTGTTTAAGTATAATTAGGAGTATAATTAGGAAAAAGTACCTATTTTAGAAAGGTTATGATGAGCACAGCTTATTTAAGCACCCATTTTCCTTTGTGCATAATTTGTGCACACCTCTGTCCAGAGAAACATCTCTTTAAAAACAGGTCTACAGTCACTGATGCCCCAAGCCAGTGGATGCAGCAAGAAGGTTACCCTGTTCCAAAAACTGCACTGCCAGGAGTGTGCACCGTTTCGATGCTCTCCGGACCAATGCAAGTCTCCCATGGGCAATAAAGGCTCCCTTTTTCTGCAGGCACCTACTGTATATGTCAGAAGATGAGATCTGGAGGGCACTCTGTGGTGGTGACCACTTTTTGAAATGTACGTTCTCTAAATGAAAGACTAAATACAAAAGTGTGTCCCCACTTCACCCATGACATTCTTTTTAAAATGCATTCAAATTGTGATTTTTGATACATGATGTGTGACACATGAAAACCAAACCCAGACATTTTTATGCCAGCTGCTGCACAGAAAACAGCTATTCATCTTTGGAAACTTATACTTTCCCACTGAAAGACTGGTCCAGTTGCAGGGAAGATTGTGATCACTTGACTATTTGGTAAAATAAATGCACTTTAAGATTTAAGCACCCCTCAAATATAATAGAGTTGTGTAGCAAGTACTTAGCCTCACTCTGGTACTAAAGGACCATCTCTGCCTACTTCTGGCTCTTGCTTCCATTGCCTCCTGGAGAGCGGCAAAATTAAGTTCTGGAGGGTAATGGCCTGGAGACTGCTCAACACTGCTCACTTCCCATTTGTCAGCATCAAACATCACCCAGTCATTTTGAAAATATTTGATATCTTATTGGCCTGCGATGATCTGGCACCGCACCCCACACTGCAGCATGTGGGGCTGGAAACTACCTGAAGTAGCCTTGCAGAGCCCTGTTAGAGATGCTCCCTGGCCACGAACCCCCTGATGCCTTTTGAGGTCAGTGAGAGCATCTGCTGGGTGCTCTCTGTTGCCTTGTGGGCGTCAAGCTGGGGATCCCCAGGGCTGGAGGAGGGCTGCTAGGGACCCTGCAATGCTGAGCACGTGGCTTGGGGCTGCCTCCACCTCTTTCAGCCTGATACCTCCTCTTGCCATTACGTGCAGATCCTGCTGTGGCCGAACTAGACAGAGCCAGCTCTCACACCCTGTCTGCTTGGTAACGAGTTTTTCGATACAAAAAACAAAAAGGAAAAGCCTTTTCTTTGTGAAATGGTAGGAAAAATAAAGAGGAGTGGGATCAGGCTTCATAGGAAGAAGATACAGTAGGAAATCTGCTTTGCATCCGAAATTCTCCCGTATTAGGCCCAAACAAGGTGATATTACAAGTCTATGCCACAAAAGCAATCAAACAGCAGGGAAGGAAACACTCTTGAGGCTGTTTCCATAACAAATCTTGCATGAACTTCATAGCCTTTTCATAGGGAAGAAAATTAGGCGGCCAGGTAGTGTTCTGTGTGTGACTTTGCTGAGGCATAAACTCTTGAAATCTGTATGTAGATGTGGCTTTTAGGTGCAAGTGTGTGTGTGTGTGTGTGTGTGTGAGGGAGAGTCAGGTCAGGTTCTTGTTTATGACTTGTGAGAGACAGAAACAAGCATATTTACTTGCAAGTCTGTAAAGGACATCAGTGGAAACAGGATTAGGCCTGTAATATTATTCCTTGGCCAAGATCTACTCTAGAGAAGGTCACTTAGGTAAAAAGTATGAGAAATTGTTATGACAGCTTTTTTAGTGTTAATTTGATAAAAGAGATATGGTGCAAATAAAATGGTACCCACCATAAAACGCTCCCAAGCTGCCTGAAAGTCCTTTAGTACTAATCTGAGACTCTCTCAAACACTGAAGACCAAATAATTTAAAATTATTCTTAGAAAGGAACATGTTTTTTATTTTGACGAGAATTTTGTGAGCTTTAGAAGGAAGTACCCGTGCATTCCAGCTGCCTGATACTGCTCTACTGTTTAAATCTTGACATGCCATACCTATTCAGAGTCTGGTAGGATCTACCCATGTTCTGCAACAAAAGAACAGCTCAATTCTGATGTCTGAAAAATTATTTTCTGCTCAGAAAATTTAACACTGACTTCTGCTACTGAGAGAGAGAACAAAAGGATATACTGGGGACAGTGGAGGCTGTGGAGCACTTCTAAAATTGCCTTGGGATGCCTTGGGACCACCTCTCCCTCCATGCCCCAGTTTTTGGATGCTGAACTTGGTATAATTTTCTAAGGGAACTTAATTTCAGAGGTAAATGCTCTGCCCCCTTGCTGGGAGTCACGTCCAAGCTGCAACCCCAAACCCAAAATGAAGGCATTTTATGTTGCTAAATATTTCTGAAAATCTCACAAATCTATGTTTGTTCTTCTTTTCAGCAGATAATTCTGCAGTAAGTCAGGTGTTCTCAACTGTATATAAACACTCATTTCTGTATTTTAATACACTGAAACCATCAATACATATAATAAATACAACCTTTCCCAAAGGTTCAATTGTATTGCTGTAGTTTTTCTTTTCAAATCACAGAACGTTGGAGTTCTTTACTATGAAAGCTTCACACAATATTCTTTAAAGTGTAGTATATCAATGCTTTAAAAAGAACATTTAAAAAATGAAAGATTTTGCCTATTTTGTTCAAATGAATATGCCCTAAGTTATTCTTCTCAGTTGTCCTAATTTATTTTAATATGAAAAAATCTAATCTCTGCTTGTAAAGCAGATTATGCATGTATTAAATTCTTTAAAATTAGAATATACTTAATGCCACATTAGTTCCAGGCATGCAAAGCAGGAGAAAGAATTATACACCTAAGCAACAAGAATGGTTTTTAAGCTTAAGTTTCTACTTTGCTCCAATTCTCATTTGGTAAAATAAAACTATGTACAATCTACCCTTTAATGAAATGCACTGATGTATTCATTTTTTTCCAAATAAATCACAAAAGAAAAGATTTAAAACAGACAATATTTTTAATTGAGAAAAAAGCAAGGCCAATGCTTTGTTTCAGCTGTCTACAAAATTTGTATGTCCTGCTCCTTTTCCCTTCCTCATCCTCTCTTGCCTCCAGTTGGTAAGGTAAATTCCATTTTGCACTTCTAAGCATGCATTCTGGTTATGGTCTCAGAATAATGCTGGTGACTTCCCTGGATGCAGGAAGAGGTCAGAGCTCATTTGGACAAGGGCCTAAAACATACGAGAACTGTGGGCCCTTTGGTCCGCAAGGTCCGTGGCTACAAGTTCATTTATGGCAGCTCGCCAACAGTCGTTGTGCTTTGAGGTTGTTGCTCCTTCTTTTCTGCTATGCCATCAGAAGACTACTGCCTCCACAGCTGCAAGCGTGTCATCTCCCTCTGGGATTGTTTCTCCTATTAAATCCTCCACAAACCTTGTTTCCTTAGGACCTGGAATATGGTAGGTTTGTTTCCCTCAGTCATTATTCTTGGTATCCAAAGACAACAAAAGCTTGTGATCACTAACTGCTGTGGGGATGGGTACATAAACTCTTAAATCATAAATACAAAAAAATAAAAAAAGTAGGCAAATGCAGTGGAACTACCATTCATTTATCAGAAAGGGGATCTACTGCCACAACAGGTCTCACAGGCCATGCAGGAGACAGTGGATGAGGCTCAGCTGACCAAAATAAAAGGAAAGAAAGAGGAAGCAGAGGATCATACAGAAAAAAAGACTAAACTCAGGCACACAGCACAGGTGCTCCACCTGTACTGCCCATCCGATATGTGCAGCCGTGGTTGGATGAAGTGCTGCACGTTGAGTAAATGTCAGTGGATGCAGCAATTTTAGCTCACGTAAATGTTTAAAGGAATTTACTGCTGAGTGCACTGAGGTTTACACTTTGCCTGGAGAAGCAGAGAAAGGAGATGGCATCTGCTCTTCTATTTTACCATGAAGAGTCCTTGATGTATTAGAAGAGATTTGGCTTCAGAGAGGGCAGCCTTGCCCTTCAGGCAAAGCTCCTCCTGACCCCAGTGGAGATGTGATTTGATCTACTCACCAAGGTCTGTTTTATGGGATAACACTGGAAAAGTTCTTCCCATTACCCTTGCTGGAGTGGTGAGGTTGTGGCCTTTTTTTTATAATTGATGCAGTGCCAGCATTTTAAAGGACAAACTAGAGGATAGGATATAGTAAACAGGCAACTCATCCTGAAGGGAAAACAGAAAGCTTTCTTGAGTGTTTGTTGTGTTATCCCTTATTTTAAATTCTGTTTATGTTGCTAAAATTTGCATATATTCTTTTTAATGAATACTGCTCAGCTGAGAGACAGTGAAAGATGTAGAATGTGATGCTTGTTAATACCAGTTCATTAAATTAAGCCAGACCTGATTTGCAACAAAACCCTATGTTCCTGAATTTCATAGACAGACTGTGAAATAATTTTCACCG
The DNA here is from genome assembly GCA_013400235.1 of Oriolus oriolus. Lineage (NCBI taxonomy): Eukaryota > Metazoa > Chordata > Aves > Passeriformes > Corvidae > Oriolus > Oriolus oriolus. The sequence continues at coordinate 138,777 of VXBT01003633.1, read as the reverse complement.
GACCCCTCAAACTATTGGATTGTGTCTATCTATTTAGCTGAAGTACTTGGGCAGCCTTCACTGTCAGGGTGCTTAGGTATCTCACAGTGTGCTAATAGATTTAGTTGCACAATGTCTTATTCATCAGATTTCTCTGTCAGCTGCCTCAGCCCTCAGTGCCTTTGGCAGGATTCAGCATGGTGCTTTTTCAGGTTGGCTTTTTCTGCTGCTAAGGCTGGAACTCTGTGTCCGTGCCCTGCATCAGCTGCAAGTGCCTGCTTCTCTACAAACATCATTTACTAAACTCCAAGGTGAACACTATGGCAAGAATATAGAAGGTATTTTATGCTTGCATATTGTCTTCCATGCCAAAGCCTACACTTACACATTCCCACAGGACTTGGTCCCCTGAGTCATGAGCTTCAGCAGGCACTGAGAGAGCAAGCCAGGACTAAGCTGTCAGGGCTGCTCAGAGAGACATCTCTAGTCACCTCAGAGCATCATTTGTACTCCACCTGAACAAAGCACTAAACCTTAACTTTAGCATGAATAAGAAGCAATGGCAAAAAGTGAGAGATTTATTTTTAATAACTTGCTTCCTTTATAACCTTTCCCTGGATAAAATATATCTGTCTACCTTTAAATAAGTTGGCAGCCTGGGATCTTCCATATTTTAATGCTGGATGTTTGCAGGACCAAGACAGAAATAGAAACACAACATTCACTTGTGAATGTCCGACCAAGTTTTGCTTTGGTGTTTAAATTCTTCTTTTGATTATTGCACCTGATTACACCCATGGGTCAAACTATCTAGTACAAAAAAGTTCTTCATCTAGAACTTTATGTGCTGTGTAACCCAATCAACTAATCATGCTCTTCACCATGTAGAGTTAGAACTGGGTTTTCTGCCCTGCTACTCAAAGCCCTCTTTCTGTGACCATTATCTCTCTTGATGGGCACCTTCTGCAGTAACAGCCAATCAGTGCAAGAGACTCATGCTTACCAGTAATAAAACTTTAACAGAAGCTGAGCTGTAAGGACAGGGATTCTCCTGCATTTTGGACAAGACTGGCCAAAAATCTCACCTTGCTCAAAAATTGTCTTTGAGTGTTCCCAAAACATTTTTCACAAGACACCCAGACACATTTCCCTCTCAGCAGACAGGAGATAAATGTGTACCATGATCCTCGAAGGTCCCTTCCAACTCAGGATATTCTATGAACCTGAACTTTCTAAATCAAAGTTCCCTAAGACGTGGAAATTGATGGCTACCCTAAAATAATCTCTATCTTTTCAATCATAGCACTTCAATCAGATATTCTATAATGAAAGAAAAACAAAAACAATTTTCTCAAGTGGTAATTATAATATTTTTTTCTTTCATCACAACTTATGAAAGCTTCATCTAGAAATTAACTGGTCACCTGAAATAAACAGGCACAAACCCCTGGCTTCCTATTTCACTTCATAAAATTAAATGTCTGTACTCTGCCCTATCCATCCTGAAGAAACTGAAGGTGAGGCTCACCTTTCTTCTATTTATGTTTTCAATAAACCCATTCAGACATATAAACATTAGAAACATTCTATTCTGCAAGCTGAGGATATCCAGTTTTATAACTGTAGTGTCACCAGAGGCCAGTTCTACCTTTGGACTGTACCACCCTATGTGCCCATCCCTAAAGTGTAAAATGAAATAATGCTGCAGTGTAAGACAGAATAAATTCAGTGATTCTTTAGGAAAAATAGTTTTAAACACAGCTAGATACAATGTGTCATTCTAATAGCTAGCACAAACAAAGAATATTGCCAGATTCTGTTAGTGCAAACTGCTTTGCAACTTGCATTTCATGTATCAAAAAAAAAAAAAATTTCTGATATGAGAAATAGCTATTTCCTCTCATTCCTGCTACAAAATCATAACAAACTCCCTAAGATGGTACAGTACGGCAAATTAGTCCTGATATCAGCTATTTTTCTAATTCCTATGCATTTCTTTGTGTGCTTTCATATTTTATATGGTTCCAGAAAATCACCTATACATAGCCATAAATGCTCTCCTAACAGAAATTCTAGAATGGCACTGGGGGATCCAGCCTTTTGCTGAGTCAACATCTGTAGCAATATCCCAGAACAACATTGCAATTTAATTGTAGTTATTTTTTAAACCTTATTGCCTCACAAATTTATATAACATCAATGAATTATAAACATCAAGGGGAAAAAAAGATAGTAAAAAACATGCCAGCTGTGAACAATAACAGAGGAAGGAAGCAACAATGGACTTCTAGAAAAGCAAAATGGAAATGCCTCAATGCTGTTCTGTAGTACAGTCATTCTTTTTAAGAGAAAACCTTGGTAGGATATCTTTACTTAGATCTGGGTCAGCAAGAACATACCCATTAACCTGATGGATGTCCTGCTGAATTCATTGGGCTATTCAAATGCACACTGTCACTTACCTGAGATGTGTTTGCAAACCAAAGCCACATGTAGTGGTAGGTAGTGTAGGTAGCATTCTTAAAACTGTCTGGCTGATTTAAAGCCTCACAGCCTTTTGAAAATGCCAAATCCTCAGGAAAAAAAAAGAAAAGCTCAGACTGTCAAAACAGTGATCCCCTCAAGTCTTCAGCCCCAAAGTAGAAGCTTCAGGTCCCATTTAGAGTTGAGGGAAAGTTAAACACCTTGGAAAAAGCAGTGCAATAAGAGCTCACTCGGGGTGACAAGAACTAGAAAACACTGATGGAGGAAAGCTTGGGCACCTACCTCTACTCAAATGGGTAATTCCTCTACTCTGTGCAGGATCCGTAGCAGTGCACGCTCTTCTGAAGGTATTTTATCACAGTTTTTCCATTGCTGAGAAGCTAGAGAGAAAAAGGCTTACAGTGAAACATCAAAACCCACCAAGTTAAAGCAAATTGCGATAGGAAAAAATGTGAGCTTGGGTTCTCACTTCTGCATCTTTGAGGGCAAGGTCTTGCACATGGATCTGTTAAGTTCCTGAAGAACTTTCCCAGCGATGGTCTTTTAGGGTGTCATACATGAACACAGCTACAAAATTTCTGGCTTTCTGCACCTTGGATGCAGACTGCTTCATCTTCACACCTCTCAAACATAATCCAGCACAATAAAAGTAAACTGACTCAGAAAAGTGACTCTGCTGTTAAGACCAAATGTTCTAAGTAGTTTACTTTCTGTGGCAGCATGGAGGTTCCTTGGCACAGACTTACTAGTAAAAACAAAACTGGGTTTTGAGCAGCAGTTTTGTGGATGTGCGCTAAATGATAGGCTTAGGCACCTGAAAAAATACCCTTTTTGTAGATCAATACTAATTTCCTTGGGATAATTATACAACAAAAAAAAAAGTCTGAATTTCTTTTGCTGCGATTCTTCCTCTGACTTCAGGGAAAAAAAAATAACTATCATCTGATGCATTATATTTAAATACCCTTTGCATGAGATGAATATAAAATGAATAAAATAACCCAACTCTGAACTCAGTCTTGTTGTCGTGCTGTGTGACACACACCTTTGCGACCTTCCCTCTCATAAGAAATGGAATGGATTTCTATTTTTATTTCTGATATTTTAACTCTGTTAATAGAGTTGTTAAAGCAACTGCATGGATCTGCACCTTTCAGCACATTAAGGAATAAGTCAGATGAAGTATTAAGATGTTGGGTTGTTCTAAGTCTCTTAAACAAGAGAGGTTAATATTGAATTCCTTGTAACTTAAATACAAACATGGGTACTGATGAGCATCACCCATGTAAGGACAAGAGGCTGTTCTTGATGGAAGAAGCACTGCAAAATATCTTTTGTCACTTGCATTGGAAAGCATTGATATTGTAGCTTGATGGGAAACTTGATAAAAGACAATCCACAATCACCTTATGATCTTAGAAGTAGCATGTCTATACACACGCACACACACACACTCATTTTTAACTATTCTGCTAAGGGACTGAATTCTAGGTAATCCCTGAGGACCACTGCATGATTACTTGATTTAGACTAGCTTGTAGCATTTAGGAACTGTCTCTCTTCTAACTTTCCTTGCTGAAGCAGACACATATAAAAGAGAATAATAATAACATATAAAAAATATATATGCATTTTAAACACCAGGATAAATGTCACCTTCAGCTCCTGGCCAGTGTCATGTTTTCAATGGCATTTCCCATCATTTCACTAAGGACTAATTCTGGTCTTATACATTTATATAGTCTCAAAGTACCAAATGTTTGTATAGTGCTGGACTTCTTGCAATATACATATCCGTCCACAATGGAACAAAGTGAATTATTGTAGTAGGCATGTGCATTCACTTTTAGCGAGTGCTCCTGCATGCCTTTTACCCGGTCACAACCAGCCTGCTTACACAATACCCTTGCTGTAGTGTTGGAGCACCCTCCTCAAGTTAAAACAATGCCAGTCCTACCTGTCTCGTCACTTTTCTGCTAGGTGCTGCAAGTGAGCCCCCATTAGGCATGCAACATGCATCACCTATTTTAATACACTGTGTATCATTTCAGTATTTACTACTTTTTAAATGCATGTAGACGGAAAGATAAGCAATAAAAGAGGCTGACCCCTGTCAAGTGAGAACGATGAGTGCTACTTGATGGAAGAGGGATAAGGAGATGACTGATGATGAACGGGAAACCGTTAGCCAACTTTCCAGTACTAATAGCTTGCTTGTTCCTCGAACCCACACATTTTAAAGGGTGGCTTGAGAATATAGGTCCCCTCATTTTATCTGTTGAGAAACCAAAGTGCAGAGAGAGAAGGAGCTTTTCCGAAAATGAACCCATTCAGTACTCTCCCTGTCATCCAAGCTTGAGAAGCCACTATGAAAAGTCATTAAGGATAGCTAAAATATTTACCAGTGCTACCTTAGACAGCGGAATATGCTTAACTTGTCAGTGATGGTTTTGGCTGGGGTGGTGTTTATTTTCCTCATAGCAGCCAGTATGGGGCTGTGTTTTGCACTTGTGTTGAAAACAGTGTTGGGAACTCAGGAATGATTTAGTTGTTTTTGAGCTGTGCTTACACAGCATCAAGGCCTTTTTGCTTCTCATCACGCCCCAAAAGCAAGATTTGTGCTCACTGATACTCCAGCTGTAGTTTTGGATACATCTTCCTAAGGTAGATGTACTCCTCTCCGCAGCTCCCAGATATGATCCATTGACTAGTCCTGGTCAGTTTTAAGGACCATAGTCAGAAATATGAAATGGCTTCTTTCTGGTCCTTTGTTCTGTGTCTCTTGCCATGGAAACAAGGATCTGGGGAAAGACAACAAGATGACTTGTTCATTTCCGTATCTTGCTCTAATATGTATTTGGACTCACAAATTAGAAAGTGCTCTGAGGATTTGCAGTTTAAATACACCACTAGTGAACATGAGGAGCTTTAATAGAGCACAGTCGTGTCGTGATTCACAGTTTCACAAACCGTTTCCTTGCCTGAATTAGCAAGAAGCCATGGGCTCCAGACACAGGTTGTCCCTTGGCTCCTTTCCCCACAAGTTGTCCCCACATGAAGCTGCCTTCCCCTGTGCTGCTGGGGCAGAACAACTGGGGGTACAAAGTGCAACAAAAACGTACCATGGAGGTTGGGCCCCTCAGGCAATGATTCATTTGACACATTTTGAAGGCCCTTGACATGCTGAACATAAATCTGTATCTCCAAAGGTGTGGTTCCTGTTGGAAGGTCTACAGCACTTTTAAATCCCCTTGGTAAAATGCTTCTAAAACAATCAACAAAAACTTCTTAAAATAAGCAAGATTGAGAAAGCTATCCTCCTGAGAGTTTTCTTTATAGACAATCTTTGTGAGGTTTTCCTGTTTTATTAATCTTTATCTTGGTGGCACTGTACCTTACAAAAGGCTGGAGAACTAAAGAAAGGAGTAAATACCTGCAATTTTTATCCCACTGCTTAGATTAATTTCTCACAGTCCAACTATTTCATTTCAGCAGACTCAGTTCAGTTCTAACAAAAATATGGCTTATTTTATTAGATATTTTACTCCTTGCAACAGTTGACTCTTAAATTTCTTTTTTGCAACAATAATAAGGAATGTTTTGCTGGTTTGCACATCTGAGAGCTATCTCTCCATATAAAAAACAGTTGCCTGTTTGTACATATAGGCGTGCATGTATGTACATAAATTAGAAAGCTTCAGCTCTGAATAACAGCTTTATGTGGACTTGGATTACTAGATCTAAATCTTTTACATATACATATCATGGGGGCATTGTCATATTAAATATTTAATGCATTCTGGAAATAGATAGTGCTAAAATGAATGGTATGTAAAGGCAAATATGTCAAGTTACAGTTTAGAAATAAAGTCATTTCTTTCTATCATTAGACATGGTTACTTTTTTTCTCAAAGCACTATGCCACACTTGTATTTTTGAAATTGGCTTTATTCTTGTCATAGGGTTATTAAGAAAAAGGAAGTAAAAGTACATGATTACTATCCAGAGGTGTTATCCACACCTGCATTCTTACATCAAAATGGGTTCAATTTTTCAAACACATCTCCCTAATGCAATTCCAAATTCCAAATTTAATAGAAATGAAGCATTTCATTCTCAGCCTTGAATAACTTTGTCTTTAAACAATACTAAAAATTTTTAACTAAGCAAGATACATACCTCATTATTTAAAAAACACAAACTATCCTGTGGCCGCAAAAGGAATGCATTTTCCCATAGCACATCAGAATGAATTTTTTTTTAATTAATTCATAATCAGTGTAACATTCCTGTCTAAAAGAAGTTGGCAGATTTTTGTTTATAGTTCCAACAAAGAGTGGATGTTGTTTTCATCAAAGGCTCCTCAACACGTAGAACCAGACAGTGCAGCAGATGCTACTGCATCTTCTTATTGAATTTATATTTTGAAATAAAAGATGAACTTTGGTTACACATTCTTTTGTGTCAGCAATCACCCCTAAGCTCTTCCTCTGAGCCTCCCCTTCCCAGCCCTCCTAGTGAGGGAGTGGTGCTCACTGTGGGCCTGTCCCAGTTAGCACTTGCTACTTGATATGCATATGAGTCGCCACCACCTAAGGTAGCTCATTTCAGTATTAGGAACTGGTACTGCAGGCCATTTAAAAGAGAGAATTGTGCTACAACTCACCCTAAGGACAGAGAAGGAATAATAAAAAATGTGCAGTTCTGTGTATTTCTTAAGGAAGGCTGACATAAGTACTGTAAAATGTTCATTCATCAGGGACTTAATAAACCAAAATGCTGTTATTTTCCCTTTGTCATCCATCCAAAGAACACTGCAAAGAGAGAGTAGAAATAACATGTGGTCAGACGTTTTTCCTAGTACAATCTAAATACTGTGCTATATCACCTCAAGACTTACTCTGGACAGTGGTAAATATTACAATTTGGCCTAAAGGGAAGAAAAGGGATGGTTGGGACGATCAGTGTGAAAGAGCAAGGCTGAAGTTAATTATGTGTCTTGTTTGATCTGCAGATCTCATTGAGATTTCTTCTTTTACTTCTTGCAAGTCAAAACTAATTATGCACTGTGCTGTGAGTTGATGAAGGCTTGGACCACAGCACAGCTGGCAGTGAGGTAGCCAGTGCTGTCACAAGTAGCCAGCTGCTATATGCACCCTGTGATTCCAGGGTGGATCTGGGTCCTGTGCAGGGATCTTTCCAAAATCACCATTTTTCTCCTTTTATTCTCCCCAAGTCCCAGATGCATGACTTACACAATATTTGTGGCTATGTTTGCCTTTACATCTATCTGCTGTACTTACAAAGAGTAGGAGATGTTGCTTCCTCTTTCTGCTCAGAATTCCCCCCAAAGCTGTGTTTTCTGAAAACTCTCTCACCTTCCTACCTAGCTTTGAGTTCTCCTCTCTTAGTTCGCTAAATATCCCCTTGATCTGTACTCAGTAATGGTTTCAGGATATAGTCATAGGCATTAGAAAATGGCTCCAGAAGGTGGTCATCCTGCCTGAATGTAGGACACTTGTGCCAGGAAGAGACAACACCCACTTAAAATGGTAGGGAATTAAGCATCCAATTAGAGAGGGCTCACCTCTCACTTTCCCTCTGTTTCTCTACCTTTTGTTCCAAAATAAAGACCTGAAGAGTGTATTGTACTGATTGAGGAGAAACAGAAAGCACATCTCACCCTCTCTCTCTTCAAACAGAAGGATAATTATCAGCAGTTCTGCTGATGCTCCCTAAAAGTACTTACTCCAACAGAAGTATGGCCCTGGCTGGGTTGCCTGTTTTCTGAAGTGTTAGAATGTGTGCACTGTGCTGTGTAAGCATTCTGCTAAATAGATAAACCAAGATACAGAAAATGTTCAGGAACTTGCCCAAGGCCATATGGCAATTCAATAACAATGCTGTGAATTAAAAACAAGGCTGAAGTTTTTCAAAGAGAAATATTTTCTCACAGAGAAAGAAGGCCTTTATCAACAGTCCTGGGGAAAGTGGAAAATTGTGAGCTCTTCAAGGGCTTCATTTTTGCAAAGTTGTTCATGAACAGTGCTCAACTTTTAAAAAATGGCTTGTTCCAGAACTGGAAATTACTAGCTGAAAGTGGAAATATACTGATAATCTGTTCAGAGGTATTGTGGATGTAAAAGCAACATCTCCAATGATTCTCAGCCAATTACTGAATACAGCACAACCTGAAAATCTTGAGGTTTTCATGGAAATACATTTTTGTTATTGGTGTGTTGCATTGCTCTTCTTTTTTCCTCAAAAGCATGGCCCAAAAACCTTCTGGCTTGACCCAAGAAGAGGACACAGGAGTGTGTTTCCTCTGGATGCACACGTGGCCTCAGCAGAGGTAGATGGAATTTGTCCTGTCCCAGCTTCCTCTCCCACAGTTTCAGGTTCTACTTTCTGTCCTTCACATGAAGCTCAAACATTTGCTGCCTTACTGATCCATTTTTTATGACTCATATTTATCATGGCTACTTCAACAACAAAACATTTGGGAAAGAGCCCTACCTGTGTTAAGTGTGTCTAACAAGAATGAGCACCCATAGCCACAGCACCAGGCAGCCGCTGGGGCTGTATGTGTGGTGAAAGAGAAAACATAGAGCTGTGTCTCTTTCCATTTTGGGGCATATCAGGAGGCCCATCACCTTATGAAGCCGACAATTTCCCACAGCCATAACACGCTGTTCCAGACAGATGTTTGACAGGAATAGTCACAGCTGTAGAGCTGTCAGATCTTAGGAAAAATCTCCATCTCTGATCCACTCCAGTATGGGAGAGAGGCCAGTCACTTCTGATGTGATTTCCTTCCAACATGAAGTCTGTCTCCCTAGTAAAACTAATGAGAACACTTGGCGGCTGGGCTGATGGTAATACAGAATTTGTCCTTCTACTAACATGACATGTAGATAACACCAGAGCATGCATCTTTCTCCAGTTTTGTGTATTCACAAAAGCTCTGGATAAAGAAGCTTATCAGTTTTAAGGAAACATTTTCTTTTTTTAAGGCAGCAAAACTTTTAAAGTTGCAGCACATTTAGTTCCATTTTAAATTAGGACTTTCAGACAGCATTCCTAATCAACTATAGTTGGCTGTAAGAGGCTTAAACCATTTAAAATATGAAACAGAGATGCATTCCTTACATTTGAAAATAAATTACTGAACAAGTTTTATAGCAAATATAATTCAGTTCAACACTATAGTTTAATGAAGAAGTAGCAAAAGAAATAAATTACACAGTCTGTGGTTAATTTAGTAAACATACACATTCGCAAAGGTAGTCTCATCACTGACACACAAATGCCTCTGCATAAGCTTTGCTGGGAGACTGAGACAATTATAATGGCCATCCTTTTTCCTTTCAGTGTGGATTTTACTGTGAATGGCCATGCTTTAGTGTCGCCCACACGGACTATGTTAGTCCCCTCTGGCAGCCAGTCAGAAATGTCACACCTCCATCCAAGGTTGATTCTCTCTGTCCATGTCGTCTGCACTGTGTAGAGTGGGCTGTGATGCCCAGAGTTGCTCAGGTTATGATCATGTAAGAGGAGACCATTCTGCCTATTTTCCTGACAAATCTGTTCAGTTCTCAAGCGCTCATACTGACAGTTTCTAGATATCTGTGAACTAGGACAAGGTATTTTCTGACCTCCGTAAAGAGTCAGACATCCAGCACCTTGGCCTTTCTGGCAGCAGCAGCCTTCTGTGGAGGGTATGTGTGGGATAAAGTATGAAAGATTTTAGGGACAGAAATTCTATTTAGTATTGCTAGTGAGTTAGTTATAGATGTAAGATCTGCAATTTCATTCAGAATTTATATACCGCGGGATTTTTTTGAGTTCAGAATGCTGGAAAATACCACATTTGATATTTTAAGAGATTATGCAGGTACTCTGAAGACGCAAGGCATCAGCTTTTCAAGAAAGCATTTCTCTGTGTAAGACATTTTGAATATGTGTATTGGAGAAATGGTGTGGACAGGAGGTGGAAGAAGAAATGGATGGCAGAACTTCTGGTGTTGACCAAACGTAGCTGCTTCTGCCTCTGTAGTAATTCATGACTACAGCTGGCTTTGTGGCCTTCCTGACACACACCGGTGGATACTATAATGAAACAAGTTTTCTTCAGAAAGGAATATGAGATGAAAACAATGGTGAAAAATAATTGTGTGGCCTATTGACTTTGAGAGAAAGTCTTTTTTTTTCCCTAAAATATTATTGGTGCCATAAGATGAAAGAAGAGCCTTAAAATCCCTAATATTATATTCCTAAAAAAGCATGTACTTCTTCACATTTATCAAACTCTGCAGACTCAATATTTTTCCTTTAATAAATCTTCATCCCTCTACATTGTTGTTCACATTCCATAGCAAGCACGTAAATGCAGTCAAAAACATGAGTCTTTCACAATAACAAAATTGACAACCAGAATTATCTGAGAGAATTTGACTCAGAGGGAGCACAACAGTGTCACTCAGAGGTGTCTTACAGAATGTTATTTTTCAGAATAAATACTTCAAAAAAGTGAAGCAGGATCACAGTGTTCCTAGCTTTCAAGTAGGAGCTATGGGGAAAACAGAAATTAGTTTATATGAGTAAAATATAAAAATTGTGCTTCTCCAAAACTCAAAAGGGCCTTATGGATAAAATTTGAGTGTTTATTTTTATGCATAAAGCATTTGTAGTAAAGGACAATTTATACAATAGGACTTGGCCAAAGTGCACTTTCCCTGGAAAGCACACATAGCAATAGGAAAGCACTTCTCATAGGGGGCATACACAGGCTATAAATGTTTATTGTGTTATTGACAATTATCTGTTTAAGACTGGGATTACTCAATGAGTAGTTCAGAAAATACTGCATTATAGCTTAATTGCTTCAGGATCTAATTCATTTTTAAAATACCCTGTAGATAAAGAAGATAGGAAAACATTGGATGCATGTTTCTGGATGGGAATTTTGCTCTAGCTGCCTTCCTTTTATCGAGGGGGTTCATGTTTGTTTCAATCAAAAAAAATTCTATAGTAGTCCTGCTTTTTCTTCATATCTACTTAACATGTTTCAATTTTAGCTTAAAAGTTAAGATCAGAATTGGTTGTGAATTCACTGCCCTAATAAAGTGATGGTAGGTGATATTTGTTAGGGCTTTTTTATGCAACTGACAGCTAACTTACAGAGACTAACAAATACTAATGGTAACGTTGTGGCAACCCATGAGATGCCTTCGATCCCAAGACTATCACCAAAAGAGAGACAGCAATTGTTTCAAAGCTTTCTAGAGAAAAGAAATCTCCTTTATTGTAAAAGAAAATTATCTTGTGAATGGATATTCTACAGAGTCAGAATTCTTATTAGCTAACCTGGTTTATTCACAAACTAAGGAAGAATCATTTCCTGTAACAAATTTTCCAGTGCAGAATTTAATTATCAAGTCATTGGCTTCTAGCAGTTCTCTTGCAACTATTCAAAGACTAATAGACTTACCAGTCAGGAAGCTTTACATATATTCAGACTATATTTTAGGCCATCACACTTAATTCTAATGCACTAAATAATTTCTTGTGAAGGCCTGACCCTCTGAATATTCTAGACCAGTATCATCCTGCAGTTGAATTATACATTTTCAGGTTTTCCAGCCTATCACCATGACAGAGACTATTTCTCCTCTCCCCTTTTCAATTTTTAATTTATTTCTATTAAGATTGTGGAGGTAAAAATGAGAAATCTTTTATTCAAAGGATAGGTTGCAGAAATCAAGATCTCCCAAGCACAATTCAGCCTAGAGAGGCAGGGACCAGGTATGTTTTTGAAATATGAACAATCCATTCTTAAGTAACATATATGGAAAGGCAGTTCTGAGGATGTGATGGAGGTAGAAGTTATAGCATGACTCTTCTTCTGCTCTCTGTATTTGTCAATATCTTCCTGATAATGAGGTGAGACCAGTGTAAGAAAAGAGTCATTTCCTCATTCCTCTTTGAAAAGATAGTCGTGTTTATGAAGCACTAAATTATAATGGATTTTTTAACACATATTCATGTCTAATGAACTAGTTTATAAAGGCAATATGCTTTTCACTTTCAAATCCCTCATTAAAGGATATTTAATGCTAATTATTTGTATTGTTAGAGTGCCTATCTGCCCCAATAATAAATTAGGTGCTTCTTGCAGGGGCAAATACAATAATGCCTTACAAATTAACAAGTTTCTTGACTCAGGCTTTATGACCCATTTCATCACAAACTGTGGCATGGAATGTTACAGAGGAACAAATTAGAAAAATTCTCAAACCCATTACATTTTAATGGCGTTTCAGACCTTGTAAAGGTTCAAAATTCAACAGGCAACAACAAAGCCACCTGAGACCCTGTCGTGGGTTTCATGCTGGCTAAAAGCACCAGGCACCCACAAGAATCACAACAAAGGGTTCATGAGCCGATACCAGGATTAGGGGGAAAAAACACTCTAAGGCAGAACAGGTTCAAAACTTAAACAGTATAAAGAAGATTTATTATTAACAGAATTAAAAGTAAAAAGCGTAATGAGAACTAAAATGAACTTTTAGAACACTTATTTTCTTCCCAGCCCCTCCCTCTTTCCCACCAACCGCTCAAGGAGAGAAAACATAGGGTTTTGGTCAGTCTTTCACTTCCTATAAATCTTTCTTCAGTACGCTTAGGGAAAGAAGTATCTTTCTTCTGCTGTGCTTTGGGATCCTTTCCATGGGAGACAGGTTTTTTTTAAATTTCTTAGCATAGTCTTAATTTTCACAAATAGCAGTCCTGCCCGACCTGCTGTAACATGAGTCCTTCCAACGGGCCAAGCAGTCTTCTCAAAACTACATAGCACGGGTCATTTTATTTCATGGGATTTAGTGTTTTAAGGATAAGCTGTTCTAGTTTGGAAGTGAAGGCTCTCTTTGTCTGTCTCTGGAAGCAAGAGTCTTCCCTCTCTGTTCGATTCCTCACTAGATTACAGCTTTTCAGCACCCACTCGCTCCAGTGTGAGCACTTTTCCTCACGGGCTGCGAGTGGATCTCTGCATCTCCCCACGCACTTCATGAATTACAGGGAAACAGTTGTATTATAGTCCTCACAACAACTTGTAGAAAAAATTTCAGGTCCGATGCCTGGGGTACCTCTCCCCTGTCCTTCTCCTCACTGACCTCGGTGCTGCCATGTTGGTTCTCCTCACGTGTCTTCACTTCTTCTTTTTCTTGGACTCAGAGGAAAATTGTTGTCTGTAGGTACTATTGCTCTCAAGTTCTATCAACTGAAATGTTCTTACAGAGCTTCGCAGCACTGAAAGGATTAATCTTGTCTCTGCTCCATGTCGGGGAACTGTTCGCTATGTTTTCATCGCTGGACACGTGGTCCCCGCGGGCACTGCTCAGGCAGCCCCAGGGCCTGGAGCCGGGCTGGGGCCTGAGGCCTCCTGGAGTCAGACTGTCCAGGAACGCAGCCCAAAGTGTGTGGCAAACTCCATCCAAGGCTAAACACCAGCACGAGATCAATAGTGTAAGGGATAGTTGAAAAGAACTTTGAAAAGAGAGCTCAAGCCTCGTGATCGAGGCCATAGCCCACGGATAGCATGAAGCCAGGAGTGGCCCCTACCCTGAACCCGCTAGGCCCCTCCAGGATGGCCCCTGGTAGGCCTCACCAACCCCTCACTAAAAAAAAAAAATGCCTGCATTCTTTTTCCCTTCTTAAATATGTCATCACAGAGGCGTTACCAACTTCTCTAATTGGGCCAGCAACCTGCCTGTCACCAGAGCCTTCAGTGACTGGCCCTGTGCCGGACATAGTAGAAGCGTCGAGTACTTTCATCTTTCAGAAGCTGCTCCTGCGGCTTCCTCCGCCCACTAAAGAAAATAGAGTGTTTTAAACTAACACAGGCCCAATCACAGAGACAAACTTCATCCTCCTGATTTCTATGGCCCAGGGGGGAGTCTCTTGGGAAAATCTGGCCCCCAAAGTCCCTTACAGCCCAGGTTCCTCTCAGACTCCATAGTCCAGCGCTCTGAGTGTCTGTGACATTAGCACAGCTACTACATGATTTGTTTTAAATTAGGAATTTAGGAATACTTCCATCCATTAATCTGGGGTAACCCAGACCCAGACTCTTGGGCTGTTTAGACCTGTTGGTCTTTTTGGCCAAAAAGCTATTTCTTAAAAAAATTGGAGAGGAGTGAGATGAAAACCCATTTTCCTATTTCTATTTTATAATACTATCCATTGGCTCGACTGCTATTCAGCTTGAATAATTTAGACCATAGCCAAAAATCAATAGTATGAAACAGAGGAAAAAACCTGAACATTATATAATTCTTTCTGGTTTTTAATTCACAGGGAATCATATGAACAAGAATAATTGACAATCAAGGGTTTATTCGTGCCAGATTTGAAAAAATTACATCAATTTCAGGAAAACAATTATGCATGTACTTAAATTTTAAGTAGTTGAGGGGTCCAAAGTATAGCAACTTTATAAGCCTCTTGTAGAAGTACCTCATACATTATAGAACATTCAGCTAAAATCATGACCTTTAAATCCAGTATTTAGTTTATTAATCCCCATAATATAAACCACCCAGAGATATTCTATAAATGTGACATATGTCACAGAATGTGCATATTTTTTCCAAAATGTCAACCAAAGGAGACCACCTTTGTTTTCAAATGTTGATTTGCCTATGTACTGACAACAAAAATACTGGACATGTCTGCCAATTTCATCTAGGCAGCATATAGCAATTGATAAGGAGAACTCAAAATTCCCTCTTTCCAGCCATATCCGTTAATCTGCCAATTACTCTGCGTGGTTGCTACCCAGATGGAAACAACGTTATGTCAGCCTCGCACAGGATCACCACCAGAAATCATTATACCCCTGAAAGGGCTCTTTCCTGGAGGGAGGAGGGAGGGAGGTGAGCATGAAGAAGTTCTCCTGCTGCAATCCTGTGGCTGTTGGGCGTGTGGGGAGAACATGGACACCACAGGCAAGAGCGTGGCTGAGCTGGGCTGCACCCGTAGTGCAGAAAACTCATATTGCAGATATTGTGGCAATATCGGCACTCATTGCCAACTTCTGTTGTAAACTGGGTCAGAACAAGTATGTTTATTCAAAGAAGCATGACTCTTTATAAAGCTGTTGTAACTTTCCAAAGTAAAAGAAAAAAACAGTCATAAAAAATACAGGCACTATCTGCTCTTCTCCAACTTTTATATCTTGAGCGGGAGGTCTTTGGATTTGTGTTTTCACTTAAAGCATTTCTGTACATAACACAGTCATTATCAGTTCAATGGCAAATGGAAAGGCATTTTTTCAAGCTTTTCTAGCATGCAAGCATCATTTAATGGAACAATATTTCTTTGTATACAAAGGAAAATAAAAACAAATCCAATTTTTTTCAAAGTCTCTTTTGAGGACATGTACATGTCTGAGCCCAAATCCTAAATCTTATAATCTCTTTGGAAGGGTGACATCAGAGCTTCTAATCTTATTTGCAGAATACTCCAACATCTACAGTTCACTTAAAAACATTAAAATTCTAAATGGAAAAGTCAAGAAAAGGTGATTTTTATCTTCAAAATCTTTCTGAAATAAGTCCTTGCAACCTTTAAAGAACAATTCATCCATTTCCAACATTGTGTGGGCTATCAAGAGAAAATAGCTTGGTTTTTTCATTTGGTTTTGTTTGGGTTTTTTTCCAGAAATAACAAGGCAAAAACCTCATCCACACCACTAATTACCACTGTTCTACCAACATGAGATTTTTTCCTCTCAGAATGTCCTTTAAACCACCTCAGACATTACTCAAATGAGAATCTCACCTTCTACTTATAGGGTGAGAGCATATTAAATAAAATTCCATTAAAATTCCGTGCCTTTTAAATTTCATACTTAAGTTAACATAACATTGGCATTAGATTTTGTCCATGAAGAAGTGGCCTAACAGTGGTCGAAACCAGTAAAAATGCATACAGAATTTTCCTAAGCCAGCCACCTAATACTTTTTATCCATAATTATTTGTGCTACAGCATTTCCCATACAATCTGTTCTGAAACAATGCAAGGCAGAGAGCACTAGCTGAACAAAACAGTCCGCATGAAAGTATTATTTTTTTGTTTCCTTCTCAGTATTATAATAAAATAGTGGGACTAGAACCAGATTAGCCTGTTTGTTCAACTAACAATTATTTCTCTTTAAATTCCAAAAAGTTTAATGTCTGCCTAATCTTGAGTGATAGCCCTAATCAAACTTTTGTTGTCTCTTTCTGCCAGCATCTGAAGAGTGCTTAAAAGTAAACAGAAATGATGGAAAGGGAATCCCTATAGCAGAAATTAAGAAATAAAATACAGGGATTAACCTCCAGCCTTATGTGCCTTTATCTCTTCTCTGCCTTGCAACTAAAGGGAGACTGTTTAACCATTAAAAAAGATTAAAGGTATTAATTAGACTAAGAGATAGAAACCTATCACCCTTCTGTCAGAGCAGACCAGAAATAAACCTTCTTCCAGATAAAAGAAAAATCTATATTTTTAGAGTTTGGTCAAAACAAAAGTCCTGTTGATCAGCTTTCTATATTCCTTTTGTTGTCTAAAAGATTAAACAAATGAGCCTGAAATTGAATAAACATTTTGACGAATTTGTGTATGAGAGGCAGAGCCACTACTTCCTCTTTATATCAAAGTAGCAGCACTACACACAAACAAATATAATTCTGTTGGGATTTCATAAATCTATGTAAATAAAACAATGGAAGAAGATTAGCAGACAGCCCCCAGCAGTGGAGCTCTGAACTGCCTTCTTTTTTTCTCCCCAAACTGAGGAAACTACACAGTACATTTAAATTATGTAGAAAGTATTATAAATGTCTTTTGCAGCAGAAACAGATATTATAGCAAACTGCAGCTATATGCCATGTCTGAGGACAGATTAGACATCTTTTAGAGTCAGTTGTCAGTAGAAGATTACAAAATATTATTCAAGACAGAAGACAACTGGCAGAAGAGAATATACTTTTATCCAAGAATAACCCATTTTTGAATTTTTCAGAGTTTTTTGTGATTCTTTTTTAAAATCTTATGGATAAAAAAAATTGCAGCTTTCAGACATCCTTATAAAAAGAATAGATGTTAATAAAATACATTCATCCCATCATATGTTAAAGGTGACCCTGTTAGAAAAATAGATTATGATGAGGTTGGAAAATTGTAATGGGCTATATTAAATAGCTCTATTTGAAATATTTTAAAGTCAGCTGCTAAACAGCAAATTGAAAAAATTATATTAAAGGTCACAATCAAAGAAATACTTTGGGCTCATAGTCTTAGTTAGTAAAAGATAAATTACTATTTTACTGAAAAGTCCTTATATATATATGTATACACACACAAATATTGAACGCAGATACACAGCTCACAAAATATTCATACATAGCTACCTTTTTCTTTCTGACTAATTATTCTGTAAGTGGAGTAATCACCCTAGGGCAGAGTACACCAGATTTACACTGCTCTAAGAAGCAAAAGTTTGGCTCCCAACTTTTAAAACTTAATACTTCTTTACGTATTTAACAGCTAATCAGACAACAGCTCCAGAAAAATTAAACTAGAAAGAAGCAGAACACTAGAAGAACTTATTCCAATGCTTTTCAGCTGCCGAATGAATCTCAGTATCTCACATAGATGAAATATCAATAGCAGAATGGGAATGATCTTTTCTAAATATTTTCATTTCCAAGCAAGACAAGCTGCATTCTCTGAAACCACTTCAGGATAAACTTTGAGGAAACTCTTTGGGGGAAAATAAAAGGTAAAAAGTAATATACTGGGGTTTTTTCTTCATCTTGTAAGGTGATCCTAAAATGGGTCAGAGAAGACAAATAACTAAATATTGATGCTCAAATGCAGAGCTCCAAAACAAAAATAAAAAAATTTTTAAAGCCCAAACGAACAAAAAGCATTACCTTTGGGACTGGTAGTCAAACAAGCAATTCTGAAGGTGCCTCATCACCCTCATATTAAAGAATTTCTTCCTAGCATCTAAACTAAATTTGTCCTCTCTCAGCTTAAAACCATTCCTCCTTGTCCTATCAGTTTCTGCCCATGTAAAAAGTCACTTTCTCTCTTTTTTACAAATCCCCTCTATGGACTAAAAGGCTGCAATGAGATCTCCCTGAAGCCTTTTCTTCTCTAGGCTGAACAACCCCAACTCTCTCAGCCTGTCTCCATAGGAGAGGTGCTCCATTCCTTCTCCCAGCCCAGCCCACTGTGCAATGGGAGTAAAATCTGTAACTGGTAGTAAACCCTGTGCAAGGAGCCTCCATCTCCTCGTTAGTGACCTTGCTGATGAAATCCAAGTTTTCTCTACCGACTTCATGTGAGTGTGTAAACTGCAGTTTTCCAAAGGCACAAAACCAGGCCAAACACAAGACTGGCAGGAGACATAGCCACAAAACAGAGCACAGAAAGCTCCTTTTCTACTAAATGCCTTGCTCCAAAGCAGAGGGACGCTTGAGCTCTTCAAAGAGAAATGTACCAGAAATTTCCTTTGTTTTCTTGTATAGGGTTAAAAGGGTATTTCTGCTGCTTTTCAAACCTGCTTAGTGAAAATAACCAGAACGTTTTTGAAAGGAAATTCAAGAGAAAGACAGAATAAAAGGAAAAAATCAGCTGAAGCAAATACCCATTTGGGAAAACTTCAACCCATGTGCTTAAAATCTAGCAAAACTTTTGCAAGCTGAAACATTTTCATAATATGGAGTATATCTAATACAAAATATCAAACAATGATAATATGCATGCCAAGAAAAATATCAAAGACCATGCCAAGGGAAAGTCCTCCAGCATCTATGTTGAACAGCATCCAAGACAAGGAGAAACCTCAGCAGCAGCTGGGCTTTGGCTCTCTCCAGTACTTAGGGGCCAGGTCAGGTGGTAGCACCATGACCCAAGACAAGGTTACAACACTTGAAGGGAAGCCTTAACCAAACTATTACTATGTAACAACACCAGCCAGGAATATGTGGATGTCCTCAGATCAATATTCTTCTGCCCGCCAGCCTGGGCAGCATGCCTCATGAGTGATTGTAGGTGTTACCTTGCAAGTCTGAAAGTAAGTTTGCTAGTGAACCAGAAAAGTGAGTTCAACACCAGGACCACTTTTAGCATGTAAACCTGGACACTGCAAACGTATCAAAAGCATGACTCAAAAAGGAAATGCATACAGAAGAATCCTGAGTGGTTTTGGTCTCTTCCATAATCAGGGTTTTTCTACAGACTTTTCTCTTGGTTTAAAAAATGATCATAAAATAAATCAGAGAAAATGCCTAACTTACTATAAAATGTACCCAAAACTTTTTAGTCCACTTAATATGTGAGAAGAATACTAGTTTTCTTCACTGGTATCATAAATACCTCTTTTCTTGATACCTCTTTGCACTTCATGCAATGAGAAGTTGTGCCTCAAAAAATTGTACTATCCTCAAGAAACTCCCATTGAAAAACTGATATATGGAAAAGTCCCCCATCCTTCACACAAACTATGGGCCTTCTTTCATTCTTATAATAATTTTTTGGGCATTTTTTTTCTCTTCTGTGGAACAAGAAGCTTTTCAAGTCTAGGTGTCACAATATTTACAAAACTATGCCTTCTCAATTTCACCATCTGTGAAATGGGAATGGTTGAATTCCACTATGTCTTCAGAAGAATGGGAAGGACTGCGTATCCAGGATTAAAGTACAAATTTAGCTGTTTAACTTGAAAGAGAGAACAGAATATCAAGGGTGTAGAAAAAATGTTGTGAATTTTCTTGTCAGGGGGAATAGTATATGAAGATATGTATTTACTTCACAGTTCAATTTTATTTTGTTTGTAGGATTATAGTGTTAGTTATTTTAACCTCTGTCTCAACATTCAAAATAAGAAAGACATTTCGCATGTTATTATGCACATCTTCAGCCAGAAGAGCAAAAAAATTTCATCTGATTTTTTTAGATTTAAGAAAGAAACAAAAAACCCCCAAAGGTAACCAGTCCTTCATGCCTTTTCAGTGGGAATTTACAAAGGCTGCAAACTTGCTGTGCCATGGTCCAAAGCAAATTAAAATGTTTGAGCTACTATGGAAAATACTCAAACCAAGATTCATAATGGACATTCTGGAGGAACATTGGCTCTGGCAGTGACAATGACTGCCTCTGTAATAATGTAACTCAAATTATTTAGCTGACTAAGTGCTTCAAAGAACACAAGAAGATATCAGTCTTTGAGTGCTAGTTCAGCTGAGCATTTTAGATGAATGTAGCCTCCAAAGCATTTTAGACAGCTCTTCTTCCCAGACAGAGATGGTCAGAGTTTGACACATGGAAAGCCTGACTCTTCCTTCACATGTACCAGCATAAGAGTTCTGATTTCAGTGCCATTACTCCTGTGTTTTAACAGTGTACATGAGAGGAGAATCAGGCTCAGCATGTGTAATAACCCACCAGCACACTTTACATTCCTGTTCACCATCCTGTTGATGAACGAGCTGCTGCATGGTTCTCTGAGGGCCATTGACTTTTGAATCAAAATGATGATATGATTGTGCTGCTGCATTTGCATGTTCTTGCACCTTCTAAATTTAAACGAAAACAGTGCCCACCCACAAAAAAAAAAAGGCGGCAGTATTTTTTTTTAAATGCAAAAACTAGAATGAATCCATTCTAATAGGATCCAATCTAATTCACGTGACTTAATCATATTGCTATTGTCCTACCTGATAAGCTTACCTGTAGCATAAAAACTGCTGAATTGCACACTCAAGAAACTTCCTAAATCCTGACTATATTCTGCTGGACTTCCTTTTTTCTCTCGTCCCCTGTTTTATATCATGGGCAAATGTCCAGCTGACCAGCCCCTCAGGTGAATGATCTGATTATTCAAACACAGCTGTAGTAGGACTACAAGCTCTCTTTTCATTCTGCCTCCCATAGATCCTATGGGTAGGATTCCAGCTCCCAGTTTTCTCTGCCAGTGACACTTCTAGGGGTATCTTAAACTCATTCTTCTGCTGATCTGTGCAGGGCCAGGAACAAAACAAACCCTGCATTGTGACCACTCCCAACCAACCAGAAAAAGCAAACTAAGCATAAGTAGTATCTGCTCAGCTCTGAAAGTGCCATACCACTGTGAGCTCTTCAAGCTGCAGGCAATTTATAACAATGGGACTTAATTGTTTTTAAAAAGAATTCAGTTATCTATGATCAGCGGGTACAGTAGAGAGATTTAAATTCAAATTTATACCAATGCACCTTTGTGAAAATGTGCATCAGTCTACATGTGTGCAAGATGCACAGTCTGAGGGAAAGAGCTTATTCTCAAACCTAATTCTAGGTCAATGAACCTTAGTTCATATGAACAATATCATTCTAACAATAACCTGGATTTATTGCCCTAGAAATATAATATTAATAAACATCAGTGATGAATGTGATTGTGCATTCAGAACTGCTAGCTGATCATGTCTAGTACCAGAGAATGTTTCAGTATGTTATGGAGGAAGGACTGTACTATCTATTAATTTAAAATGTCTTTTTTCCTTCTCTCCCAAGATTTGGAGCATCTGAATATAAATGTTGGCACAGCCTGTCACACACAAAATCTTGGCAGCTGACTATGCTGTGCAATAGAGATATTGAATTCAATATAAACAATATTGCAACATTTCAAAATGCATATGTATTTTTTTCATTATTTTGTCCCCTTCTGTTTACAGACTTCTTGCAAAGTCTGTCATCAGTAGAAATTTAGCAGGTTTTGGGATGGAGTTTATACTACTACTTGCTTTCCTTTATGAAATGAAAAGCAGCAAGAAATAGTCTGGCACACATGTACTAAAGCCATTTATAGATTCCACCTTAAGGTCTGACTTGGTACAGCTCCATAAAAACCAAATGCACATCTCAGGCCAATAGGCCATCTCATTTTCAATTATCATGAAGCCAGATTAAGTGCCCTGTCATCTTTTTCAGCCCCACAGTTTCAACAAAGCCTCTGTCTATCAAGGAAAACTGCTGCAGTCATTGCCCTAACCCTAGCCACTTATTGTTATACTCTTTAATTTAAAAAATAAATAGAAGTTCTTCATGCAAACATTTGCCAAATGGGATAAGATTGCCTTCAAAAATAGCTTTCTATAGGGAGGTTTCTCAAGTAACTGAAATAGGGTTCAGGCTGTATTTTTTCACCTACTAACTTACTCTTAAGAGAGTCCTATGTACATCCTAGAGGCACTGGGAGAAGAGATCATTATGTTAGTCTAATCTAGTGTTCTGTCATTTTTTGTTTTCAATTGCCAAATATTATTCCTCTACTTCGTTTTTACATATAAAATGAAATTAACTGTATCTGTGAGGTTTTTTCCAAAGATAACTCTGTCCAGCTGATAAAGCACAATGTGACAAACAGGTTGTATATTACTTTTTATGCCATTACTTTTTATGCCTTTGGCTTCTTGAATGTCTCATGACAAGTGATTTAACCTCCCTGAGATACAGTCCCTATAACTGTACAATGGTAATACTGCTACTGATCTGCTTTCTTAAATTCTTTGATGAATATACTATGTAAAAAGCAAGAATTAACAGGATTAATAGTCTTTAAGGGCCAGAACTGTCCAGTCTGATCTTGTATATATAGTAGGCCATGTTATATCATGGCAGTTTTATTTGTGCTGAGCCCAAGACCCCGTGTTAGACAGCTGGCTGAGGACTTTGAAGGACACAGAATTTAACATATCCTTGGAAGTTTGTTCCAGAGCTTATTAACACCCTATTTCTACCCCATTATTAATCTGTATCTCATACTAATCTGAGTTCATGATAAATCCAAGACAAATCATTAGTTCTCACCTATCTTTTTTTCCACAAGATTAAAAGCCTCCTTTGTACCTGGCATTTTCTCCTTGCCAACCTCCTTACACAGTATGATCAAGTAATTTCTCAGTCTTTTTCCAATATTATTATTATTACTACTGCAAATGGAGTCAGACTGAAAATCTCAGCCTGAACACTGAAATCCTGTGCTTAAATACAAAATGAGAATAGCACAGGGTATCAGCAGTGCTAGCTCTCCTGTGGTGCCCTGCCAATGTTCTTTAATCTTGATCAGGAAAGACCACCTGCAAGGCTAAGCTGATAGTCTCATTCTTCCTGTCCATTCATTCCTGGGTCGCTGAGCTCAGTCTGCCAACATGGGTATCAATTAGTGCAAAAAACATCATCAGAATTTCAATTAAGCTGTGCTAGTGTCCCTGCATTTAAAGCACTGTTGTCAAAATTGTGCAAATTGAGACAAAAAAGCTATGGTCTGTAATTAAGCCTGTCCTTTTTTAGCCTGAGATCAAGTATTTTTCTAAAAAAAAAAAAAAAAGGTAGAAGAAAAAATAAATTACTTTCAAAACAGTGGAGAAAAAAATGTAAGACAGTCAAAGATGTTATTCCTCTGACTCAAACACATCTTTTATTTTTAAATGACATTTCACAGGCCATTAGTTCATAATGTGAAGTACTGCTTTTGGACATTAAGAGTAATAAAAAATCCTTCTGCAGAGAAACCCATGTTCTGGTTACCTTTCTTCTTAAGCATATTTTTAATTTGTGGGCTCAGTGTGAAATTGTTACAGAGGCACCCTTGCAGTGATTTACTCTGGCTTGCTTTGAAACAGGAAAATCTTTAGACAAGACATGTGCATAGATAAAAATGCTGATGAAGGCCAAGGTACATAAAATTACACAGAAATATTTATACTAAATATGGGAAAATCTAATAATTTTCCTGTCTAGCTGAACCCAGATGTGATTTTTGAATCTGGAAATGAGGTGCATTTACCCTGTTCATAGGCCTTGATTCTCCCACCTTGTTATTTGATGGAAAGCAGAAACACAGCTCAGCAGATGCAGTCCAGAAGGTTCCTGCGAAGCACTGGTGAAAGATTTTTGACTCAGGTGGTGGAGCATCCAGTGAGGAGAAGTGTGGGCTGGACCTTGTACTAGCAAACAAAGAAGGACTGCTTGGGGATGTGAAATCTGGGGACAGCCTTTGCTGCAGGGTCTGTAGGATGGCAGAGTTCAGGATACTGCATAGAGGAAGCAGGGCAGTAAGTACCATTACAGCTCTGGAGATCAGGAGAGCTAACTTTGGCCTCTTCAAGGACCTACTTAGAGGAACACCACAGGTTAGGGCTCTAGAAGCTAGGGGAGGGGGTCAAAGAAAACTCATTAATATTCAAGCATCACTTTCTCCAAGCTCAAGATTAATGTATCCCAATGAGTAAGAGATCAAGCAAGGAGACATGCATGGGCAAGTAAGAAACTTCTGGCAAAACTCAAATGGAAGACAGAACTTTGCAGAATATGGAAAATAGGACAGATGACTTGGGAGGAATGTAGGAACATTGTCAGAGTATGCAGGGATGTGATAAGGAAAGCTAAGGTCCACTTGGAATTACACCTGGCAAGGAATGTCAAGGAGAACAAGGAGGGGTTCTTCAAATACATCAGTAACAAAAGGAAGACTAGGGAAATGTGGGTTCATTGCTGAATGAGGTGTGTGCCCAGGTGATGAAGGATACAAAAAATGTGGAGTTACTGAATACCTTTTTTGATGCAGCATGCCAGGAATCCCAGGTACTGAAGGAAAGTCAGAAAGTCTTGTCTCCTCCGTTTGTTGAGGAGGATCAGGATACAGATCATTTAGGCAAACTTGACACCCACAAATCCATGATCTCCGATGGAGTGCAGCCACTAGGTGCTGAGGGAGCTGGCAGATGCTATTGCTGTGCCACTCTCCATCATCTTTGAAAAGTTATGGAGAACAAGAGAGGTGCCTGAGGACTGGAGGAAAGCCAGTGTCCCTTCAGTCTTCACAAAGGTCAAGAAGGATGACCCGAGAAACTAGAAGCCAGTCAGCCTCACCTCCATCCCTGGAAAGGTGATGGAACAGCTCATTATGGATGTCATCTCCAAGTATGTGGAGGAAAAGACGACTGATGGTAAAAGGCTCTAGCACCAGACTCATTCACCTCACAGACAGTTGAAACTCCAATATTAATTTTGTTCTGACTGCCTGACATGTACACCCAAGTACAAGTGAAATAAGTACTACTCCTCTAAATAGCTCAACATAGCATTTTTTTAAGTTTAGTAGCTTAGTTTTCAAACACATACATTGGTTTGTAGGAGAACTCTGGTCTCTTTAGCCTATACCTTGACAACATGAACCTTCTTTTTCCTTTTGATAAAACTTACTGTCTATATTGAAGAATAAAAATGTGGAAATCTACTTAGCAATTGGGTTTAATATTTTGCATCTTTGCTTTTGCTGGTTTTCCAGAACATTGGACTACTGTTGTTATATTATCACAGCATCTCATCTACTTGTCATGAAACATCATATCCTGGAAAATAATGGGTTTCAAAACAAAGATAAAAGGAAACTTTCTTCTAAAAAGAAGAAAAAATCCTTTCTGTGGATGCACTCTTTGCTTTGGAAAATATGTGTTTCAGTGTCTCTTCTTGGTATCCCACAAAGGTAAGACATCACAAATGCCAAATCTGATTATTTTCATTACAGTGTTCCTGCCAGACATCTTGGGGAAATTTTTGGAGGCCTCTATTTTGAGAGATTCAAGTTTCACCCACTTGTTTATCAGGTTTTCAGACAGTTTCTCACTCAAGCTCTATGTTCACTGTGCAGGAAAGTTACAGAATTCTCAACCCTTATTAAGAAAGATGTCAGATTTTAACAAAGATTTAACAAATCCAGCTTCCTGGCTATGGAACCATGTATATAAAAATTCTGTATATCCTTAAATATATACTTCTTGAAATTATAAGGAATAAAACTACATGAGAAAAATAAGATTGAAAACTTGTTGACATAGTAAATACAGTTTATAGAATGTAGATCAATAAAACAAGAACTAAGATTTGTATCCTGGCCAACTTGCAGTTTATAGTACAATATAATGCTCAGGTTTTTAGACTGACCAAAATCTTACCAAGGGTTTATGCTTCCACCATTTACAAGTAAACATTTAAATTTCAAGAAACTGAAGGAACTATATTCTACCAGCATGATCCACAAGGATCTCCCCCATGATAGCTGTCTGGTTTTATCAGTGTGTTTTGCTGTTTTTCTTGTAAGGCAGTCTTAAATAAAAGACTTTTAAGTCAGCATTGAAAAGGACACTGAATCATTTTTGAACAAAACATGAATAGCCATCCACTACAACCAGGCATTTACTATTTGGTAGAATATCTAAGATTGAATTTCCTGCATTTTAAGATTCCTGAGTAAATTTCATGTTTTCAAGTGAACTGAGGGCTGGAAGAGAGCTGTCAGCTATGTACTGTGGTTCAAGAATGGTGATGATTATGTTTACTATCTCTCTCGAAGACAGAGCACTGTCCAAGCATCCAGACACAGAGGGTGAGAACCACAGATGTAAACCATGGATGTAGAAGATGAGAAATTTGAACTCTGAGGCTGCATAAAAACACTTTTCTATGACCTCTATGCATTTATGGTTCTACTGTGTTCTCAGTCATTAAACAGGGTGAACAAAGAGAATATCCACAAAACTGTCCTTTGCCAACTTTCCAGATTTCCGCACAGAAATCTGCCCAGGCATTCAAGCAGCTTTAACCTCTGCCAAGATCTCTCAAGAGCTCTAGGATCTTCAGCCAACTGTATACAAAGGACAGAGATGGAGGGGGGCTGGAGAGGGGGGTTTGGTAGCTGAGAATGGCACTGAAGCTTACAGGAAGATACCAAAGTATATCTTCACCCTTGCACATTTCATTTAATTCTCAGGTGTAAACCTTTCTTATCATAAAACCATCTCACCTCTGTAAAGCACACATAACAGCCTGTCATCAAGTGGAACCTGCCTAATCCATATCTTGGCCTCATTCCTCATCTTTGCTGTAGCCAGATTTCACTGCACTGTGGCCAGATATAAAGTGGCCAAGGCTCAAATTTGAAAGCCAACAGCAGGAGAACCACAGGAGGGCAGGGGATGCCTCTGATGGCCCACTCAATGAAGTGGAAGGATGGATTTCTATCCACCTCTAACTCCCTAAGCCATGAAATAGGTGTTTCTAGGGAAACATAGTAAGTACAAACTGCACTCTGCTCTGGAAAAAATAACTTTTACTTTTGAACAACTTCAGATACATAACCAAAAAGGAGCTAGCACAAAGCTTTCAGCATAATCTGAGATCAAAATACAAAACTCTTAATGGCATGGGGCATCACATGCATTTGAGAAGCCCCCTATCAAGCTTCAGTTCAATAAACTGATGAATGGATTATAGCGAATAAAGCTGTATGGAGGTCCTTTTTTCCTCTTTGACAGGTATGGTGCTTCTAATATTCTGCATGCTAATAGCTGACTGTCAGCCACATACTGCTTGATGAAACAGGCAGGACCCAGACTCCCAGGGCCAGTGCCCGTCAGGCTATGCCACATAATCTGTAGCTGACAAGAAGAATCTAGCAGCTATGTTCCACCATTGATCATTTATTTAATCGTCACTCCAATCGTAAAGATATAATTTACTTAGTAAAAACTTCTTCATTTTATACAACAGGAGTAAAATCTTAGTCTTTACCATGGGGAAAGTGTATAGGCACATGGAAAAACTTTGGAGAGGCATTTTCTCGAATGTTTCAATGCAGGCAGGCACAGAGTATGTGTATGTATGTGTATAAAGACAGTGAAATCACAGACCTGAAAACATTTATTTGAGTGCCAGTGCCAGTAGGTGTAGAACCCACCCAGTTCCCACCGTTGTGGTTGCTGCAAGAGCTAAGGATTCACAGGCACAAAAGATGTTTTCTACATCCATAACATAGAGAGGTCTGACTACTGCTACAGGAATAGCAGCAGGAGTCACAAGGTGTCACACACCCACAGCACTCTCGTGACTGGGTTAGAAATGCCAAGGTTACTGCTGGAACCAGCACTTGAAATAAAGCTTAAAGAAGCAACAGGGCCAGGATGAATGGGGTTTAAAGCTACCAGCAAAGAGTTTTCTCTTTCTGCTTGGTGCCTGCCAGTGTAGGAAAACATAGGTTTGATTGTCCTTGATAATTAATGCACTCAATTATCAATTGCTTCTCTGAGTGGGAACCATTGGTAAGACCCTGAGTATTTTATCATCCTCTGAGGCTCAGCAGGCTCCTGAGAAAATATATAGTACTTCAATAAATGTGATCTCTGGATATCATATCATGCTTACGAAAATGTGTGTAGAGATTTTATGTACATTATGGTCATATAACTTACATAAAATTTGCAAGCTACCCACTCAAACAGCCAAAACAGATAATCAGTGTTAGTAAGTCTTTTGTGTGTTTTCTGTATTTGTTGCCTGCAGGTGGACAGGCATCCCAGCCCAGGATTGACTGGCATCTCTCTTTGCAAGCTTTTGCTTTCATTTACTTATTGTGTGGTCCACTTTCACCTTACAGGCTGTCAGTTTCCTACTTCAGCCTGAAAATCTAGCATTTACTTGAAGATTTCAATTGAACATGACATTTTGTTTCTGAATAGGAAAAAAAAGGTACAGTTTTGTTCTTGTGGAACAAAACTTTCCTTTGATACCCTCAATGTCCCATATGCTAGCACAGGGACTTGACTGTAAAGTGACAACATTGTGCTTCGATAGCTTCAGAGTTCACATGAGGAATTTCCTTTTACAGTGATTACTGGTGGATAAAGCCTAATGGACTGTAATTAGGGCTCTCACCTGGCATGAAGCACCTGAAAGAGCTACAGCTTGTCTGACCTTGTCCCTGTTCCAGTAACAGCCAGTGAGGAAAAGTGAGCAGTTCTCAAGAGTAATTCATCCCAGTCTAAGTCAGGTGTCCAGTGCAGGTGGGTTGAATTATCTTTGGCAGGTTCCTTTGTCTTGCACTGATTACCTGAGTAATCAACATTTAATGTCTAGGGAATTAGAAAGACACAAAGTCTATCATATCCTAAATGTTAACAGAGTATATGCTGTATTCATTCACTCAGGTCCTGTGCAGATGAATTTTTCTTCCATGGAAGCTACAGATAAAGGAAAGGATGAGATGATCTAGATTGCTACCGTGACATTGAATGCAGAGGCTCTCCCCACCAAACTTAGGAGCTCAGAGGCACTGGATGCCACCAGCAAGGTCTCTGTGACAGCTCTTCCTAGATTTTCAGGCAGACATCAAAGAGCTAAGAGATTGCTATAAAAATCAACAGAATTATATTTTTAACTTTTTTATGTCTCATGACTCACTTTTCTATCTTAAGCCTTCTGGGATCCCATTTTCCAGCTTCTTCTTTACAACCATGAAGGGAGAATTTTTTTCCTACTTAAAAGCAGAGATTTTGATGATTTCACATTGCTGCAATGGCACAGATTTCAAAGAGCATATACAGTTTCTCTGAGAAGGCTATGGGTAGGTCAGTCTAACTCCTCATTATAAACAAGTAACAGTTACCATTCTCGGGTGTTTGGCTTGGGTTTTTTAAAATGAGCTTTACTTAGAACATGCCTTTATTTATAGCTTCCTCGCAGAATCCTGAAAACCAAATCCTCCCTCACTGACTTCCGCATCTAATCCATGCACAAGAACACTTGTTTGTTTCAACTGTTCTTTGATATTTGGTCACTCTCATCACTGTTTTACCTTGACTAAAATGATCAGCAATCTCCGTATAAATTAGCTGGTCGCTACTTAGAAGGAAAAAGAGTTTTGACTCTGCAAAACCATCCATTTTCTTTTCAGCAAGTATGTCCCTGTTCTCCTTCATGGCACTGATATCACTCAGACCTGACATGTTCAGGACTACACGGAAAACACTGATACTGGCTTCAGTGCTTCACACGAATCATTCGTATTTGCACATTTGCCTTAGTGTATTTTTAGTCACTCCAAATGCCTTTTACACATGAACTCTAACCAGCACGGGATGATCAGCATTTCCTATAAATATAGCCTATCTGGAGAAATTAATATTCAAAGCTGCACTTGGTTTTTAAGCTCCATAATTACAGATTGGAAATCTTTGTGGTCTCTTTACAAGAATTCCTTCTCAAAAGCCCTGTAGTCTTCTCTCTCATTGAATTTGATAGACTGGACACATAAAATAGCAGCAGTGGTAACTTTGCTGAAACACTGAAATGTTTTTTATTGAAAAAAAATCAAGATAGCCTTGTTTACAAAGTTGGAAACTCCAGCAATACCTGAAGAAGGCAGATGATTCTCAAAATCTCAACATTTATTCATCTCAGAAGCACAAGGAGTAGGCACAGAGAATAAATTTAAATATGGTATCAAAATAGAAACAAAGGAAAATGAAAATGGAAAACTATGTAACAAATATGAAAGAACCTTTTGTTTGCAATAAAGAGATGCTCTCTGCATAAAAATCACTGTGTGGATAGATCAAAAAAACCTCACAAAAAGGTTTTTTTTTTTACAATTATGAATGATCGCTCAAGGGAATTTTTATATGTCAGTTTTATACTTCCTCATGTTAAATGAAGTGAAACCACTGAGACCTCAGGCAGCTAACTGCATCACCAGGCAAGGATGGAGTTAGTAATTTCCTTTTTTATCTGGACAGTAAAAAATATTGCTGTGCCACCATAACTTATAGCTTGTGACAAGGCAAAACTTTATGACTTCTGGATTTCTAAGTGGGTCGTAGGAGAAAAGAAAAAGTCCAATGCACCAGAAGCTTGAGAAAAGAAAAGAGTCCATTGTATCAGAATCTTTTTTTTTTTTAGCATAATGACTTGAAGATGAAGTTTAAATTAATGGACTAATTCATATTTTCCCATCTATCTCTCATTCTCTATATTGATTTTAGACTCCCAAAAAAGGCAGTCTGAACCAGTTACTGCCTAAAACGGAGAGTTCAACTGGGGTAACACTTAACATTTCAAAAGCAAACTGTTCAGATTTGATAATAAATGAATAGGACAACATTTTTTTTTCCCTAAGCCTCCACTACGGAAAAAACAATGTAATGCTCTTCATCCTGATTTCACTAAGGCCTGAAAGTCTGATGAATAGAAGCAATCATCCAAAAGCACTACTGTCAGTCTAACTTTGCAGTTTCAGTTCAAGATCTTTCCTGTAGGCTATA
Organism: Oriolus oriolus; assembly: GCA_013400235.1. NCBI lineage: Eukaryota > Metazoa > Chordata > Aves > Passeriformes > Corvidae > Oriolus > Oriolus oriolus. The sequence goes on along the minus strand of VXBT01003633.1, from coordinate 107,124 downwards.
ACAATACTGAGACTGGGTTAAGGAATGTGTCTTAGGATCTTTTTTATTTTTGTATAGAATGCTATCATTATGGTGTCTCCTCACTGAAAGTATAATTTCATCCCAAACACAGGGGTCTCTCCAGTCAAAATTTGCCCCTGTGGAGCTGAAGGAAGCTGTAATAATTTCGTGGCTAAATCACAGATAATGCACCCTAATCTGAAAGGAGTACTTTCTCTTTGGCATTGTCCACTATCTGTAAATCTCAGATATTTATTCATTAGGGCAGTGATTAGAAACCCAGTCTTCCAGGCAACAGCCATTTTCATTAAGCTATAGAGTCTGTATATTAACTATGAATATTTTAAGTATTTTATATTAAGTAGATTAGCTTCAGCAAGAAGAGATGAGGGATTCATCTTAGAGTGTGCTATTGTGTGATAGCTGGTGAACTCCTGATCTGGTAGAAGATTTTCTGTTGGGCGGGTAAGATGTGGCTTCAAATCTGTGTTCCAAAGCAAGTGGTGGAAGAAAATGAGCCTGTGTATTATGAATGAGTGTTCCATGCACTGAGCTGTTGAGCATTTGAGACGGGTCATTTGGCTTCATTTGTGACCTAAACCAATAAAGACATCCTGAACTATTTTGTTATATAAGAACTTGCCAAGAAAATCAGAAAAACACACCCATGGTTTGTGAATCTTGCTGTGGTTTTGGCACTGATCAGTTAGTTTGGCATTTTCAGGTGCACTGCTTGAAAGGGATCATGCCAAGCAACAGAAATGAAGGCCACTAGGAATACTCTGACTGCAGTCTCATGCCAAGGTGCCCAGGGCACCAACAGGGTTAGGAAATAGCTAGGAATCCATTTGAAATTAGGTGCTTAGACATCTATTAAACTAGGAATTTCTGTGAATTAACTCTTCCAGGGCCAAATCTTCATATATCTGGTCCAAATTGTGGGTCACAAAGGAAAAACTGAAATACCCAGACACCCTAGAGTCAAATATTTGACTGGAAAAAGGGAAATATTGCACCCATTTTTAAAAGTGTTAGAAAGGAGGACCTCAGGAACTACTGACCTGTCAGCCTCACCTCTGTGCCTGAAAAGACCAAAGAACAGATTCTCCTAGAAGTTATGCTATGGCACGTGGAGAACGGTGAGGTGATTTGAGACAGACAGCATGGCTACACCAAGAGCTAGTCGTGCCTGATCAACCTGGTGACCTTTTACTATGGAGTGACTACAGCAGTGGACAAGGGAAGGGCTACTGTTGTCATTTATCTGAACCTCTGTACAGCCTTTGACAGAGTCCCCACAACATCCTTCTCTCTAAATTGGAGAGGGATAGATTTCATGGGTTGAGTTTGGTGGATGAGCAATTGGTTGGATGATTGCATCCAGAGGGTAGCAGTTAATGGCTCAGTGTCCAGGTGACAAGTGGTGTCCTTCAGAGGTCCATATTAGGATCAATGTTATTCAATGTCTTCATCAATAACAGAGACAAAGGGATCGAGTCCAAATTTGCAGAGCACGCCTGGCTGAACTGTATTACTGACACACCTGAAGGACAGGATGCCATCCAGAGGGACCTGGACAAGCTCTAGCAGTGGCCCTTTGGAGACTCATGAAGTTCAACAAAGCCTAGTGCAAGGTCCAGCACCATGGTCAGGGCAACCCCCAGTCTCGATACAAGCTGGGGGGTGAAGAGATTGAGAGCAGTCCTGTGGAGAAGGACTTGTGGGTGTTAGTGGATGAAAGGCATGAAGTGCAATGTGTGCTCGCAGCTCAGAAAACCAACAGAATTTTGGGCTGCATCAAAAGTAGCATTGGCTGCAGGTTGAGGGATGTGATTCTGCCCCTCCAATCCGATGAGTGCTGCATCCAGCTTTGGGGTCCTCAGCACAGGAAAGATGTGGACCTGTCAGAGTGAGTCCAGAGAAGGCCCGTGAAGATGATCAGAGGGCCAGAGTACCACTCCTGTGAGAGAAGGCTGACAGAGTTGGGGTTGTTCAGTCTGGAGAAGAGAAGACTCCAGGGACACCTTCAGTACCTGAAGGGAACCTGTAAGAGGTTCCTATAAGAAAGATGAGGACAAACCCTTCAGCAGGGCCTGTTGCAACAGGACAAGGGGTAATAGTTTTAAACTAAAAGAGGGAAAATTCAGACTAGATATAAGAAGATATAAGATATTTTATATCTAGATATACTAGATATAAGAAGGAAATTCTTTGCAATGAGAGTGGTAAAACACTGGCATAGGCTGTTCAGGGAGGTGGTAGATCTCTCATCCCTGGCAACATTCACTGGATGGGTCTCTGAATCCCTTGATCTAGTTAAAGACATCCCTTCTCACTCCAGAGGGGTTGGACTAGATGGCCTTTAAAGGTCCCTTCCAACCCAAACTAGTCTATGGTTTTGTCTTTTGCTTTTGACTTAATGGGATCAAAAGGAGACTTGTTCAGTATTCAAGGTCATATTGTACAGCAATGGCACACAGTTTTTCTGGCTGAATGGGCCACCTCTTTCTCTGCAAATATCAACAGACATAATGTAGGTAGACCTAATCATACATGCAGTTGACCCAGTGCTTCCTGGAACTTATGCTGGGACCTCCCATGTACCATAGTCTTGTGTTCAGGAGCTGACTCATAGCACAAGTGAAGTCAGGAGTGGGTCCCCACTACCAATTAATACACAGAGTCTGTGGCCTGTTTTCTTGGAGCCCTACTGCTATCATGTGGCCAGAAAAGACAGCTGGGATCATGCAGCTGCCACCATCACTAGAATAATTAGTTTAGCCTGGAGCAAGCTCCTGTGCATCTCCAAGGTGCCCTGGGAAAGAGAGCAACCAGGATTAGTTGACAGACTCTCAGTTGAACACTTGAGAGATGAGATATCAAATTGATTTAATTCATATGTTGGATGTGTTTTTACAAAGTCCTTGAAAAATTGAGTGATTTGGGTCAATGCATGTAAAAGCTTCAAAGGAATCAGGATATTTTTGTCTTAGTTACTAACAGGCATCCCACTGCTACAAACATATGAGACTTTATAGGTGATGTCTACCCTGATAAGCAAAACAGACTAGGGAACCCTAAAGGCAAATGTCATAATGGCTCACAGCCATCTGGCCAGATTCCCTTTCTTCCTCCCCAAAACAGTGTGGTATAATCTAACTTGCCCATGGAGAGCAGGCCCTCACTTGTTATTCTCTCAAACATGTGTAGGTTTTATCTTGAAAAATGCTATTTGGCACAACTCTGAAATGTGCCAAGGACAAGTGCTAATAACCAAACACTGTGGACATTCATAGTCTGGCACCCAAGCCCCCACCCCCACTCTGCTCTGTCTACTGAGGCAGGAATAGCTGCAGAATCCTCTTGACTTCAGTAAATTCCTTCAACCCTCACAACAAGGTCTCTGAAAGCACAATTACATCCAGTTTCAGGGCCTGGAACTCTGTATTAATAAATCTTCATTCTCCAACAGCTTTGACAAGCAGAATCCAACATGTAACATGTATAAGAATGGTTATGACAAAATATTTCTCAATTGACAGATGTTTTTCCTCAGTGCTGATCTAACCTGCCATAATTCTGGAAAGATTTCCCATAATGTCATCTTTTGTCAGAATGCACTCAAGGTCCCAGAGTTTCTACCCTCTTTACCAGAACAACTTTAAAAGCCCATTTTAATAGACAGTTTTGGCTTTTCTAACTTGAAGGGCAGCTCATTGCAGGGGGATTGGACTATATTACCTTTAAAGGTCATTCCTACTTTAAACTATTCTGTGATTCTATGATTAGTGTCAAACATCAAAATCAAAGCCTTTTTTAAGGTTTCTAAATACAACAAGATATCTTAATATAAAATATTTTGGCATGGTTGGCTTTTGAAAATAACTCCTAGAACCTGTCAAAACTTTCATCCATTCATGACGGAACGCTGACCGAGAGTTCAGCAGCATGTCAGGAAAAGAAATAACAACGATAAAATGGCATGCCTATTTTAATGTCATAAACTGTGAAATTCTCCAGAGCTGCTCAAATCTGTGTGTTTTCCTTGATCTGATCAATGTAAACAATCACATTATTGGTAATGAAGCTCATGGACAGTAGGCGACAGAATGACAAAACCTGTCCCTTCACTTGTAGAGAATTTGTGCCAGATGTTGTAAGTGCAAACATTGGACCTCAGCCAACATGCCAAGCTGCACACATGTTCACACTAAGTTCTTGCTGGCATAAGAAAATAGGGAAGGAATGTATATTCAAGGCCTTTTCAATGCTGCCTTTGGTGTTCTATTCATCCTTATTGCTTCCTTCAGAAAGAATAATTTTGTGATATGTTTTGAATTTCATCTTTCCTCATTTTCAGCTTATGCCAGTTATTAAAACCCTTTGTTGAGTTCCAGCCATCCTGCTGGAATTACGGAAACTAGATAGTGGAAGGTATTTAATAGAAACCTACTTCTATAGTAAGATCAGCTGTAGCTGTAAGATTTGGGCATAAAATTTAATGGCAATAAATCTGCATATCATACAGAACTGAAATTTTTTAGCATGGCTTTCTGTTAAATTCAAATAAACCTGTCTGCCACTTAGAAGTCTGCTTGCCTGCCATGAAAGATATAAGCCCTAACATAACTATCATATCTTCAACCTTGTCTTCACTCACTGGGTGGATCTGCCCAACTCACATTAACATTAATGGGAATTCCATGTATGCATCACTGGGAGAAAATAGTCCCTAAGATATTTTGTCATTATCTTTCTAGGCAGGTAGGGATGGCATCAATCATGCATCCAACACAGTTGTACAATGCACATTATTAAAGCACCAGAGCAATAAAAACATAAATAAATAAAAAAGCATAGATGTTGCCAAACATATTAAAATAGTAAGAAGGATCAAATGGAAAATCTTTGAGAATCTTGGGAGAAGAATATGACTTCATTGCAGGTTTTCTTGTAATTACAAAAGATCTAAAACCTAAGTCCGTTCTTTCTCCTTCTAGAAAAAGCAGCAATGTGATAGTAAAGACCAACCTCATTATGTAAGCAAGTCACAGATAAGATGCATTCAATTTATCACAAACATCCAGTGGGTGAAGAAAGAAGGGCGTAGTTTACACTGAAACTGGTTGATCTCTGTGAATTTTCTGTTTTGTTTTTTTTAACAGAAGATGACTACTTCCCATAATTTTAGTATTTTGGGGAAAATAAGAGTTGTGAAAAACAGTACTTCCAGACAGCCTCATGAGAGTGGTATGTACTGATTAGGAAGCTTGTTCTCAACTCACAACTTTTGCCTTACTGTGAGCAGGAGCAAGAGGAGGAGACATCACTAGATGGTACCACTGCCTCAGTCCTTCCCTCCTGTCTCCCTATAAAATTGCAGCAGAAGAAAAGCAACCAAAATCTTTCCTCTGACAAATGCTAAGCTTATAATTCTGGGCATTTCCATGGTACACACTAAGCAAACTAGCTCCAGAACCAAAAATACACTAGAAACACCTGCACGATGCGGCACTCAGCAAATTAGCTTTTAGAAGCCTACACTTCTTTCAGGATACCATAGCACCCCACAACCTATTGCTCAGATGTATCAGCAGCAAGCAGCAAAGGAGCAGCAGAAGAAAAGGAAATAACTGTCATCTGAGGATAATCAAATCATCAAGGTCTATCTACCATCAAGGTAGGCATCCTGTCACTCTTCCAACCTCTCTCTCCCAATAATTACATTGTTCTATTATTTTCTCTGGCAAAAGAAGTTCTAGGGATAAACATCCTTCCTTTCAATTTGAAAAACAAGTTGCTAGTTGTGAGTGTGAATTCAGCCCAGCCAACCTCTTTTTCTGCGCTTCCTGTGGAAGGAGATACATGCAACACCTTTCTGCTTACATCCTTTGAGCATCAGGCATAACTTTGCTTACACTGCCACTCTGCCACTCAGATCACCTATGCTTTGATAGACACTGAGAAATACTAAGTGGAAAGAAGGAATAGGAGAAATCCTGGCAGGCTAATGAACTCAGCTCTTCAGCTACATTGCCAAACAAGAACAGCTCACTGATGGCTGAGTTTTCCTGATATAAACCTCATGAAGTTCAACAAGGCCAAATGCAAGGTCCTGCACCTAGGCTGGGGCTGTCCTCAGCACCAGAGCACCAGAGCAGACTAGGGGTTGAAATGACTGGGTCCTGCTGAGGAATTTGAGATCCTGGTGAATTAAACACTGGTCAGGAGCTGGAAAAGAGCACTTGCAGCCCAGAAAGTCAACCTGGGCTGCATCAAAAGAAGCATGGCCAACAGGTCAAGGGATTCTGCCCTTCTGCTCCACTCTGGTGACACCTCACCTGGAGTACTGCATCTAGCCCTGGGGGAAACCAGTATGAGAAAGACATGGACCTGTTGGAGCAGGTCCGTAGGAGACCCACTAGAAGGGTCAGAGAGATAAAATACCTCTCCTGTGAAGAGAGGCTGAGAGAGTTAAGGCTGTTCAGCCTGGAGAAGAAAAGGCTCTGAGAAGAAATTACTGTGACCTTTCAGTATATAAGGGATCCTATAAAAACAAGAAGAGAGATTTTACCAAGGCCTATAATGACAGGACAGAGAGCAATGGTTTTAAAGTGAGATTGGACATAAGGATGTATTTTTTACAATGTTCCAGTGTTGAGACAACAACCTGGGAACAGGTGGCCCAGAGAAGCTGTGGATGCACATGACAGGAGGCTGGACCAGATGATCTTTAGAGGTCCTTTCCAATCCAAACCATTCTGTTACTCTGTGACAAAGAACCTTCTTCCTTTTCCTGCACTGACATTCAGTCTGCAAGCAAAGATGGAAATGACATCACCTTTGAGTTAAAATCAGGTTTTTCCACCTCTTGAGTCGGCAGAGATGATGACAAAGACATGCTGTTAGAGCTGTCCTCAGGCTGGCTCCCTTTCTTCCTTTACCTCTAGAGCAGGACAGTGGAAGGAAGGAGTAGAAACAAGGAAGAAATTATCTGGGCAGGCACCAGAATAAGCCGCTGCTCAATGGCTTACAATCATTGTGTTGAGCCCACATAAAACATAAAACACTGAAGCTTCCTAAAAGCTTTGCTCCCAACCTTCAGCCCATGTTGAAGGGCTGATGCTTTTAGCTTTGGTGTTGTTCAGCTGGTGACACACATATTCCTGCCTGTCACATAAGACAGCAGCTTCAGGGAGGTCACGGGCATAGGGTAGTTCAGAGGATTAGTCCCTCTACGTTAATATTCAAGACCATAAAGTCTTATGCTTTAAGAATGTAATTTTGAGAGCCACCACCCCTTTAACACATTCATAGTTGAAATAGAGAAATTAAAATATTTAATACCTCCAGAAAAACTGCAGGCCTTCAATTTAGGAAAAGCAACATTTTGGACATTGATTCCATCTAACAAACTGTCATTCCAGCAAGTCATACTGGAATCAGCAAGGGAGGAATGAGAGAGTTACAGATTCTTTGGTATGCTTCATTTCTCTGTTTATACACCTGCTAGCCCATTAGTGAATTACCAGTGCTGCCACACTACAAATAATAAATAACATTAGCAGAAGAGCTCATATTTGAATTCCCTTGTGTGCCTATCACAAACCCATTTAAAGATGTTTCCAACTCTCCCAACTCTGAATGCATTAGAAATTATTTCAAACTGAAAGTCTTCTTAAAAGAATGTGACAGTTTGCAATACTGGAAACACAGTGGAGTAAGCATGGAGTAAACACAGACCCCAGCACACTGACTCAATAAGGTACATTCAAAGAGTAGCAAAATGATGTCTTTTCAAGCCACTCAGACTCTGGAGAATAAAATTTTAGCTTTTGTCCAGAGCTCTCCCTTGTGTTACTGTATGTCATAATTATTTGCATTAGGGCAGTATCAAGTGAGAGAAGCCTGTATTTATAATGTCCTTGTGTGACTGAGCATACTTGTGAACTAAATCTAATTTACATTTCTAGCATTGGTGGTCAGATGTTATCTAGGACATAACAGTGCATTTGAGCTGTTTCAGTGCTTAAAGAAAGTAAGCTTTACCATATTGACAGAAAATTCAGCTAGTGTTGAAACTGAAGTGCATGAAAAACTTTCTGACAAAGTGACTGAGCATGTTAGTCAAGAAAGATGAAGTCTTTTGCCATACATGTACACATGCCCATGATTTTGTCTCTGACATTTCATGATTAGATGACTGTTTCTAGAAAAATAAATTCATAAATAAGTAGGAAAGCATGTGGAACCAAGACAAAAGAACCTAGCAAAGATACCAAGAAACTGTAGCTTTTTACTTTGTTTAAATAATCCATTTGCAACTGGGACATTTTCTGACGTATTTGTTAATTATCATTACTCATCGGCACACGTGGGCTATTATTTTTTTCTCAGTGGATCAATCCTGTACAGACTAAAAGCATTGTGTAGCTTCTAGTCAGATGACACTGCTATGTGCAGTTATTCTAACCAGGGTGCTCCTTCGGTTTTCCAGTTCACTCAGGCACAAAAACTGCAGCAGGGATATAGCCATGTGCACATTCCTAACCTGGTTTCTGCAAGAAAAGACGTTCACTTACTAGTTCTAATTTTGCTTTATGTGGAAATTCAGGCCAGTGAAAACTCACAGAGATGGATATGTAAAACAAGAGGAAAATCTGGGCTAAAAGCCTTCCAGCTCATGTTCCTCAATATATTTCCCCAGCTATTTCCCAGAAATATGAACAAATATAGCTGTTTGTATTCCCCTGGTTTATATGTTGCCACAAAATCTGCAGACTAATAAACCAAGTTACCTCACCAGGAGAAAATCTTCCTGCTCCATTCTATGGAAGAGCAGAGGGCTGAAGGCACGGACTGTGCTGCCAGGGAGGATGGGGAAGGTCCCTGGGTATCACAGGGGGATGCCACAACACCCGGACATCAGAGCAAGGACTCAGTGGAAGATACAAAGGGAGCAGGACCACAGGGAAAAGATCCAAGTACACCGAATAACTCCTCTGCTGGCAAGTTAAGGCGCAGTACAGCAACCAGAAAAATGGAGTCAGCTCTCTGGCTGCTATTCTACTCCCTAGGGAGACAAGCCTGCACAGAAAGCAAACATCCTGGAAGTACAGCTGCAGGTGTCTGCTGGGAAAAAGAGATAGGCCTTATCATGGAAAAGTAGCTTTAGAGCAGATGTGCACAGGCACAGCAATCTCATTGCACAAAAAAGTTTTAGTCACCTCTTAACTGGAGATCCATGATAAATTTGGAATCCTAACCTTCAAGGCAGGCAGCCCACAGAATACAATGAGAGGAGGAAGGATAAGCTGGACAAGGTGGCCTTTGTATAGGCACATATTTAATTGTTCAGAAGTAACTATTTAACTCAAAAGTCACATCTCTTCTCTCAGTGACTTATGAACTTGTTTTTCTGCATTGTTTATCTCCTGAAAAAGAATTTGGTGGAAGAAGCTAATTCAGGCCCAGTTCTTGTGTAACAGAAGCTGCAGTAATATGATTCAAGGGGGCTCCACTTGCAGTGCTGTGTGTTTGAAGGGCCAAACCAATAAATTTAGATGAGTTTTAATACCTACCACTGTTATGCTGTTGGTACTCTACAGAGAGATGTAATAGAACAACTACTCAGAACCTAACAACATCATCCAGTTAGATAACCAGTTCAAACTTCCACCCTGTGGGGCTTTTTTGGAGAGGAGGGAAGAAAATTAATATTCTTTTTACGTGGAACTTAAAACAAAGTGTAATTTAAGAAGATTAACTGACAATTTAATGGATTGATCCAAAGATTGTTTTAATTTGCAAATAATCTCCTAAATGTCATGAAATCTCCAAAGCAACATGCAAACTATTCTGAGTCCAGAAATAATGAGCTATTGATTCTTTTGTTATGAAATCACTCTGTAGGTTGGCAATATACCTTTGGGCCACAATCTATTACATGAGCAAATTACAGTACCTGATGCTGACAATGAAGAAATGACAGCAAACCTTTTCTCATTAAAATATAGGCTAGAAAAAAATGTCAAAACTAACTTCTTTCCCTCCACCAAATAAATAAATTAATTAATTAATTAATAAGCACCATTCTTTCACATACTGTATTTCTGAACAGATAACATTTCTGTATATAGAACTTGATCAAATGCTTTACCCAAAATTCCCAGAATTGATTTTCTACTGAATCTAAACCATCTACATCTGCAGACTAGAAATCTATATTTATCTATGCATAGGTACATGGTTTTAAGGAGTTAAACAAATGCCTAAACCCATTTTGAGGGCTAAAACTGTCAAAACCAGGCAGCACATAGATGGATTGAGCACCTAAAGGCACAGGAGACAAAGTCACTGAGGACTGAAAGCACTCATTTATTTCAAGGAATATACTTCATCCCCAAAAATTGGTAAGAAAAACTTGAATATATGCGATCCGTTCAGTTCAGACATCAACAGAGCATCAAAACCTCTCAGCTCATGGTCTATAGCTTTTCTTAGACCACTTTTATATCAACAATTAGCATAGCTTAAGTACAAAGCAAAGCAAAATGAAAACTTGAGCTTAGAGTATTCTTCAAAGCCTAAAATTTAAACTGGAGTCACACAATACAATCATTATGACACCTTCCACTCAGAAATAGATCTGTGCAAAAAATCCTCAAGGTCTTTGCCCAAGCACAACTAGGGGGTCCCTGAAGTAGATGCAAGTTAAAGAAAAAGAACACGCAGCATCAGTCTCCAAAAGGAGCTGAGTCTGAGTCCGAGCCTGAGGTCAAAGAAGGGCATGAAATGCCATGTACCTGTATTCTGACCTTTATCTGCATAGTGTCTCAATGCCTGTTCCACCAGCTAAAATTATACACATATGAGCCTGTGATATCCATTCCTATTTTAGGGAAAGTGCACTCTGGGGATAGAGACAATGGTATCCAGCAACTCAGCCCTTGCCACAGCCCAGTTTCACCCTCTTTTGTCCAGTTTACCACAGAGACTAGTAGCTCTTTTTTCACATCTGAAAAAAGTGTCCCACCAGAGCTTCCACTACACACTTGCACTTCTCAAAAAATGTTGGTTTTTTGAGGATACAGGATGACAGCAGAGGAAGAACAAGGTAATATCATGCAAAAAAAAAGGGTCTGGATGGAGATCTAGGGATTTTGCCTGTGGGTGAAGAGGTTGCCTGATTCTTTTGATTCCCCTGGTAGAGTTTGAGTCTCTGCTTCAGTCTCTGCTATATGGTGGCTCCAGCCCTCAGCAGCTGTGAGGCTTGTAAAGGACTGAAACTTGTCTGTCAGGTATTCCTACTGATGTCAAGCATGAGGTAGGTGGAACCATGTTTGTCCCTGGATTCACAGATGATATTTTTCTTTTGAAAAGAAAAGTAGTGCAACATTTAACTATCTTTTGAATACAGCTAACAGAATATAAAAATGCTAGATCAAAACTTTTTGAGGTGGCAGAGGGGTCCAGAATATATTCCCTGAATATAGATTACAAAATGTTCCAGGTTTTCTTCTGATTAATTGCTTTCTTTTCTTGTGGTTTTTAGGAGTTTTACTTTCATTGTGGAATTATCTTATAAACTGTCTTTCTTCACTAAACAGCTAAAGGTTAGTCACTACAAATACAATATGAAATCAGTTGTATTTGTCCATTGTTTATACTTCTTGCAAAATAGTATAAAGTCTTAATACATAAAGACAAAATCTTCAAACTGCTTCAGGCTCCAAATTAAAAATTATTCCCTTTTGTGTTGATTACCAAGGGATATTTGGAGAATCCCCTGTGATCACAGGACATTTCCATATTGCCTGTCACTTTAAGGTGAAAAATTTGCAAGGACACTCTCACCATCTGTCATCGACTCGCTTTAGGTGACACAGAGGACTGGTCTAAAATGGCCAATAGGCCTCATGCATAACAAAGCCCTTGCACTTTTGCATTGTTTGTATTTTGACCTGGGCAGATAATCCTTCAGAAAGGGGCCTGTGTTTTGCTACTTCTTTTTTCCCCTCACACAGTGACCATTTCAGTGTTGTCTTTTAAAGAGAAATCATCCATCCATCTAGAAAGTAAATTTAGAGAACCGTCTCACACTTCAGCCTGAACAGCTACATTGCAGACTGAAGGCATTTTATTAACAACACTGTGTTTCATGAAAGCTAGTGAAAAACTTGCTTTCCTAAACTAAGGTCTTTTTTGAGTGACATAGTCCCTTCATTTAAACTGTAAATCTAGGTAGTTGTGAATGCTTAATACACTGTCAAGGTTTGTTGCTAACAGTCTCCCATTAAATAGATAATTTGAAAGCAGACAGCAATCTAGAAAGGACAAAAAAAGCACCTTTCTGCAGCTTGACAAAACCATGTTAGCCTGTTTGTATAGTCACTCATATAACAAGGACCATTTCTCATAGCAGAAGTCAAAGATAAACTGTTCTTGCTACTATGTCAAGCACCACTTAAGACTTGCAAATACCATTTCCTCATACAATAGAGGCCTCTCCAGGCTATCAGGTTTGTAGCTGACACACTTACAGCACTGGTTAAAGGAATTAAGAAAAATAGTTGGAAAAATAAACTCTTGGAAAATATTTTTATCCTGTCAGTTATCTACCTCAGTGACTAGAAAAATGAAAGACTAATAGAACATTCATCCCAGGGCTCTATCTGCCTCAAAGTCCAACAGCAAAGAAAATTGTCAGAAACAGCCATTGTTAGAAACAAGTGAATGGATGAAGGGAAGAATGAATGTATGACGGGGACATCCCTTCTGTCAGAGTAACAGGATGCTCACAGGATCCTCTAGGTTTTATGTCATCTTCAACACACACAATATTTGCATCTATAGAAGCAAGTGTATATTCAAGGCACAGGCAAGCCTTCAAATGATGCATTACCTCTTTAGACTTATTTCTGTTATAACTGGGGAACATTTGTTATTTTTCAGTCCACCCTTATATTTTAGTAATAAACCAGACCTTTTAATTACAAATGAAGTCAACTCCTTCCTCGTGAAACAGGCTTCACTAATTCTAAAGGGAATTACACTAAAATCTGAAGGATAAATAAATCCCTTGAGGTCCACTCCTTCTCTCCCACCTGCATCATGCACAATATATCAGAAACACAGACTCACTTAAGCATGGGAGGGATTCCTCCTGGCTCCCCTCCTAGTTCTGTATTTCATTGAGCATGGCTGCCCATAAACAAACAGCCATTTATCGTTCTATTGCTGCTTTAGGTTCTGAAGGGATTACCTTTTTAATCTAATTTCCATGCAGAAAATAGGATCTGTGAAACCATGGGCTAGACAGACTGACTAGAAACCTCTGGTGATCTGTGAACTCCAGAGTTTCTGCTTTCTCCTGGGTTTAGGATCTAGGAATAGGCAAAAAAATTTCTTCTGATATGGACTCCCTCCTCTCTCAGACAAAATTCTTGAGATATACAACAACCAGACTCCCTGAAAACCAATTTGGAGAGAGAATAACCACAAAGCTTTCAGCTGTGTAGAGATAGGGTGTCACTACAGATGCTGAAAACTCTCACTGGGTTCCCCCTGCAGTATGAAATTAGCACTTTTTCTTGCTGAAGGTACAACCATGTTTTTTATATGCATTTGACTTTTCAAAACATCATGACATGCACAAGAGAGCAAATAACAGAAGTTGCCCACATTAAAATGAAATTTTATCTCAACAGCTTGAGCTGTGGTGTAGATGGCCCTTTTCAAGAACAGATGTGCATCACACACATCTGGCTCAGAAGTTCTCAGACATTTTTTCCTGCATGATATTGATTACCCACAAGTCATCTTTATATACTTTTAAGCTCTAAATACAACCTTATGTATTCCAGTCAAGCTAGAACTAAATTATTCAAGATCTTTGGATACTACATCTTTATGGTAAATATTTGGAGGCAGTTCCAGGTGATAAACCTAACAAGTAAAGGATTCTACTTCTTGGTGCATTTCTGTGAAACAAAATAACAGAAGGAATTCAGGAACAGCTGCAGAGCTACCCAGCAACCTCTGTGACAACCACTGGGGACTCCAGGGTTGGTAGAAGCATGGTTATTTGTGATAGAGAGTTTGCAGCAGTCCACCTCAGTAACAGAAGCTCAGTGATGCTAATTCTGACCGAAGTGCTGAAATTCTGCCAAAACATAGCTTGTAAAGCTGCACTTGCTTCTGATTCTGTGCAAGTCCCTTGGTCCTCTTCACAAGGATTGGTTGAAGGTATACTCTGTGACCTTGCCTGGCGTTCTCTTAGCCTCCCCTTGAGGTGTTTGGCATTCTTGGCACACATCGCTCAGCAGAACTCCCTGCAGAAGGCCTCACATCCCCCTTTGGACCTCTAGAGTAAAGACCCAAACATCAAAATGCGTCAGGTAACAGTGCTCCCAGCCTCCAGAGAAGAGAAGAGCAGGAACCTATTCTGTTTTGAGGAAAGGCACGCAGAGTTCAGAAAACAGATATGTAAAGAAAAGAGTAAAGAAAGCTATACATACCATACAGAGCTTAATCTCCAAACAAGAAATTTATGGAAAAACAGCAAGGCATAATTTAGTAGGTGTGTCAGTGCCCCCACAGTGTGCAGAAATCTGCTGTTTGATTTAATAATTATTTTCTTCCAAGGGCAGCATTTGTCCCAAGTTTTTCCTTTGCATTTTATTAACAGACATTAAAAAGCATTTCTGAAAGCACAGTCAGAGTCTGACAAGCACCCTTGAAGCTCAAAGTAGAGAGAGCACTTCAAAAGTAAACTTTTACTTGGGGTTGGAATAAAAATGTATAAAAGTCATTTAAAATACATTAAATATGTTTCCTCTTACAATCATCTCTCTTGTTCACAGATTTAGGATTTGTATTACCATATCTTGAAGAAGTATTTTTATTTATGATACCTAGACGTAGCATTTAAATTCCATCCAAAATGCTTTAAATGAAAATGCGAACACAATATAGAAGCTAAGAAATGCATATTTCCATGCTTCCTTAAACACATGAAAATGCCAGACTTCACGTGCTAATCTTCCAATAAATGATATGTTGTATTTAAATGTGGAGCACTCTGAAAAAAAATAAACAAACTAGATAACAATGGTCCTATATATAAAGATTCAGTTTAGTAAGTGCAAAAAGTATCTTTCTAGTGCTTAGTGCTACAAGTGCTGGAATGGCATATCACATTAGCACTTCTGACATCTGAAGCTGTGATTTCCGTGCTTTCAAGAAAAATAATAGGATTTATTTAGGTTTCTATCTGCACTTAAGTATAGGGCTCACTTTCCCTCTGCCTCACACGCGTAAACACAAACAGTCCTATTACAAAACAATTGGCAGTTTTCATTGTCTTGTTAATCTTGCAGCCACATCTTTCTGTAACTTAACAGACTCTGCCATTTGGAATTCATTATAATTTGCATTGCTAATTAAAGTTGTTTCTGACAGATTTTTTCTGCATTAAAGATTATTTCTGTATGAAAGGTTTTTTTTTTTTCTAAAGTTGTTTAGTGAAATATTTTTTGATCAACATTACCTGTCTGGTAAAGAAGAACATAATTTCACTTCATGGGAAAGCCCATATAATAGCATCTATGTAAAATCTATAAAGATATTACAAATCTAATCGAACTCTATGGAGAACTTTTTATTAAGATTACAGATAAAGGCATCTGAATTATATATTTTTTTTAAATGTTACCTTTTCCTGGAAAAAAATAACAGAAAGGTGTTTGATAAACATAAAATAAAATCTATAGCCTAAAATACAACTAGGAATGGTGAGGGGAAAAGTACAGTATTAGAGAGACTGAAGAAATACGTAATGTATTTAATGATTCAAACATATATAGTTGTTGGAAGCGATGAGAAATCGCTGTAAACGTGGTTGCTTTATTTGCCAGTCACTTGCTAACATTATTTCATTGCATCATAGCCTTTCTCAGCAATCCTAGGAATTTTGTGGCTAAAGAGGTTCGAGTGTTTATGACAAGCCATTCTTTCTTAAGTGCTCAGCAAGGACTAACAATTCTCTTTTGTGGTTTAAGCAAGGATAGACCTTCCATTTAACCTTTGAATCTGAGCTAAAACCTCTAGTGACATTATGCATGACTTCATGCACAGCAGTCAGAAGTGAAAATGTGGTTCTTGGCCTTGACTCCAACAGAAGTAAAAGGAAGCTTTACCCTGGGAATAGGGCTGGGTTTTCATTGCCAAGCCAGCATTTTGGTCAGGGGCCAAATCCCACTCTCTGAATCCAGGAGTCAAACCTGCAAGGGTCACCAATCAAAGAGAGACATGCAGTATTTGGTCCTCACTGTGCTCAACATGTGGATGACCACAGCTGCAGAGACATAAAGACACTCTTGGACACACAGATGGACCTCCAAAGGCTCCATTCTAGGAAAATACATAATTGTACAAATATTGTGTTCCCCAAAGAACACATTATATATTTGTATGGTTACCCAGGTATTCTTTCTCTTTTTTTTTTTCCCAGAGAAAGAATGAAAGTAGCAAAATCTGTGGGATTTTGGAAACCTCCCTCCGTCCACTGATTGATAAACTCCACTTGGGGCGCATTTGCTGAATATATGAAAATACTTACAATCTGTTATTCACACTTTCAGTCAATTAAGCTGTTTAAATGATTTGTTTTAATTTCATTCCCAAGTCTTCCAAATTCTGTCATCTCATGTTTGATCCAAATAAAGACAGATACTTTATTTGTCAAATATATTTCTTGTTCTCTAAACAGGACAAATTGTACCTTGTTCACATTTATTTGTAGCAAGTGCTGAAATGGAGAATTCTTCCAGGCAAACAGTAAATAAGTAGATTCTACTCTTTCAGTATGACATTAAATAACAACTATGTAATTTTCTCTCTTTGAAATGGACTATTTTTGCTAAATTAATATTTTATATTTATTTCCACCCTAGAATATCAACTGAGCTATAACTTCCTCAAATGCTCAATGAAAAAAGGTACTATTGTAAGTTTTATATCATACTGCATTATTAAAAGAAATGGTGATTTTTTTATTATCTGTGATTGTCTTTTTAAGCTTTTCCTGAAATTAAGTAGCAACATTTTTTCCTGCACTGTCACATGGAATGGTGGCAAACCTTCTCAAAGGCATTTTAATAGATGGAAGACATTATATGTAACCATAATTTCAGGTACTAGTGTTAGAATGTTCTTATTTCTAAGCACTGAATATATATTTCTAAGTAATCTTTAAGCACCAACATTATCTGTGCCAGAGAGAAACATTGCCCTGTCACTCCTATGGAGTCTCCCCTGCCTGTAACCTACAGAAAGGATGACTTGTGTATTGAAGGTTAATATCATGCAAAAACATTCCTAAGATAATAGCACAGTGCTGGATTCTGTTATACTGGTTTTTAAGACATGCCTGCTGTGGTTCACCATATTTATGCACTGTGCCTACCACTTGCTTAGGCTTATCCAATCCCACCTGAGCACTGTGGCTGGTACAATGACAACACTACATATATCATTTTAAAAATGAGATAGTAATAGAACTCAGGTTCATGTAAACTCAAACTTGGTCATACCACAGAGAAGTATCCCATAAATATTTTGAACATTAAGTAAGGAAATTAAAATGCCAAACAAACATTGCAAGCTGTCTCCCTAGGACCATAAACACTTTGTAAACATGGATTTTCTTCTAGAATGGGAATGGAGCAATTACCAAGGCATGGCTGAAGAAGTAGATATGTGCATCAGGAAGGACAGATGGGACTGGATCTTGCCTCAAGGCTAAGACAGCAGTTCAGAGAGAGGGGAGCATAAGGAGTGCTCCCCAGGAGAAGATCATCAAGGTACTTTATGGGACTGACCAGATTTCATCTCCTTCCAGAACTGTTACCATCCACCCAAATCCTGAAAAAGAGCCCTGGAAATGAAAGAAGGTCCAGAGCCTGGAGAAATTTAATATCGAATCTCATAAAACAAGGCTATCAAGTCTTTTCTTCATCACTTTAAACCTTGTAAAGTGTGTTGCAAAGAGATTTTTATAGTTATTTGTATTCCTTACTCAGCTGCTTCTGTAGGAACCTATGTGGTTAAATTTTCACAGCACTTACTGCTCTTAGTAAAAACCCAGCCCAAGATTCAAAGATACAGCATATCTTTGGATGTCATACAAGATTCTCAGGAATGGCTACATCAGTTAATCAAGCGGGGCCTGGGTACAGGTTCGGGCACAATCCGCAGTTTTCTGCAGTGTTCGGTGGTTATTGCTCTCACGGTTTCAAGGGACCACTGAGAGTTGGGTTGCAACTGCCATATTATTTGGAGTTTTGAGTGCCTGAGAATATTCTAAAATATCCTGTGGATTCCCATGTAAGGGCCAGAAGCATGCAGTGAAAATCTCCTTTCTTGGGATACAATATTCATTGTGAAGAGTGAAAAGCAAAGCAACTCTCACTTCTTGTATCAGCTGAGTCCTTCCTCATGCATCCAAATTAAAAATCTCATCCTACGGGTGTTTGCGTGCCTCAGAAAGCAACAAAAATCTTGGAGTAAATTATTGTCTGGAAGTGAAAAAACAACAGAGCAATACATCTGATGTAGCATCTAATGTCTGTTTTCCAGTGGACAAAGGAGATTAACTGTAAGAGAAAAGGGAACCATATTTTGGAAAGCTGCAGAGTGAACTCTGTAACTCTTTGCCTTTCCTTCCAAGACAAGCACCAACCTGTGTTGTATTTCCACTGAGGCTTTCAACACAGAAAACACATGAAAGAGGAAAATCCCTGCCATGAGACTGCACCAACCTCTCTTCTTCCTGCACTGGACTCCTCACACCAGACTCTCCAGCAGCTGTCTGTGGACAGCATTTCTCTTTCAGCAAACCCCTGCCCGTCTCAGCCCTCTTATGCCCTGTACCACCAGACTTCTGCATCCTGGCTATCACAGAAGTTGCTCTCCTGGACTGTGACAGGGACAGAGGCTGGCAGACACCTGCCTGACAGGTGCTCTTCAGGACTGGTGGGTTGAGAGCTGGTGCTCCATGCCCTGCCCTAAAGGGAGAAGAATAACCACTGGACCTTGTCCAGGAAGTCTGTGGGGTTCCCCCTTCTAAGTGTTTGCCCTGAAGAAGAAAGTTTTCATAATAAAAAGGAAGGTGAAATAGGGCATCTTTATCACTCTTTTACAAAGCTGCTAAAGATTATTATGTTACATTTTCAAGATCCAAACAACAGTAGCAGACTGCACTCTGAAATAGATAAAGCATTCACTGTTAATCAAAACAGGAATATATACCTTGACTTTCACTAAAAAGTCTAACAATGTGAACTAAAGAACACCAAAGCAGAGTTTGAGTTATTTTTCTTACAAGGCAAAATAGTTGCATCTAGTTGCATAAGAGACAATTAAATACAGCCTTCTCATATCAAACAGCTAATTGTCTGGTCCAAAAAGGATACTATTATTTTCAGTAACATCCTATGAATCCATGTCCCAGTATTTTAATACTTACGTAGAGGAAAGTCTCAGGCACTATAATGTAATCCTCTTGTTATTTTATTACTTTCCCATGTAAAATTGTGGGATGTAACAGGAGTATGGACAATTATGTAGAGTACGATTATTCATCCCTACATGTTTTTATTCCTTAAAACTGGGTAAGTCCTTTCCAAAAATTGGTTCATAGGCATAAAATGCCTTGAGCAGCTTTAATTTCAGAAAAAGGCAATAAATCACTTTAATACAAGAAGCAATATTTGATTACTCTGCATTACCCAGTAGCCCCTTTACAATTACAATCCTTTACACTCTTATCAATGAATATATCACTCCTAACTCTAACCCCTCTCAATCACCCTCTCCGTCATCCATGCTCCTACTGTTTGGCAACAAGCCTCCTACTATTATTTAATATTAAATTATATAGCACATATGTGATGGTGATAGTCATGTGATAAATTGCATTTATCATGCATCTTTTAATGCAGCTGCATTAATCATGTCTCTCTTTCACCTTGCCTGCTAATCCATCTCCGTCCAGAACTACTCAGTCCCATCCAAACCTTTAAGGAGATTTGAACATGCACCATTAGAAATGGCGCCCTTTCCCAAACACGGAGTTTCATCACAGAAGTCAGCCTGTCCCAAAGTTCAGCACAAATAAATTTGAATCTATGAAAGTTTTAAGAGTGAACTGTAAGCCTCTTTGGAGCCAAAAACCAGAGACTTACATTTTCTGTTGTTACGAGGCTCTCCATTTCTGGCCTGAGGTTATTATCCGTGATCCTGGGCCTTAAAATGGAAACATTTTTTATGTTGGTAAAATAGGTGCTTCTAAAAGTCTTTAATATATGTCAGCTGCTGTTTTCATTCCCTCCCAGACCTCTAAAGCTGGACTTCTAGCAGACAGTTAAAATATACTGACCTTAAACGCCACAGGATTGCAAAAAAAGGAACCAAAGAGTATTTTAGAACTCTTCAGAACATTTTGAATTATGGTATCTATGAATTGTTTGTCCTGTATGCTATGCTGTCTGTCCAATGGTACAGGGCAGCAGGTGAATTTTTTTAGCATCTACTGGAGATAAGCTGTCAGATCCCTATTGATCTGCCTATGCTGACTTTATTACACACCACTAAATGCTCTTTTTTTGCCTTCAATCCAATTCTTAAACATTTACTTAGAACTTAAGCTCGTTTTTTAAAATATTTTATAGTCTTTTCAAAAAAAAGATTGCTGTGGTTGCAAGTGTTTCATGAATCTACACCAGCATCGCCAAACTGGTTTGGGATAAATTGTATGGGAAAGCAAGGAGAAGAACTGGGCAAGAATGAGAAAAAAGTGCTGAAAACTTTGTTCCAAAACAATAAAATGTTTCAGTTTTCCCAGTTTAAGAACTTTGTGTTAAAAAAGTCCATTCATATATATTTTTTTTAAATCACAAAAAATATACAAAAAATGTATGTTTATGACACAAGTATCGTTGATGAACATCAAATTATTTTCCACTTTTTTTGGGATAACTTAGACACTTAGAATGTGATTAGTCACAGCAGATGGGAGTGCTTATGCCATTAGAACTAAACATATGGGCAAGCGTTTTGTTGGATCGGGATTTATGCATTTTGTGGATCTGTAAATTTAAACTATTGGTTTAGGCATTCATACAGCCATAGCTGAAAGGCTGTTCTTGAAATCCTGTCTGTAACAGAATCAAGCCCTAACAGAATACTGTGGTTTTGTTTGCAGCTGGTTTTTTTGCCCCAAACCCATTGCTGATGGGGCAGACAACGTGAAAGGCACTCTGACCACTCACTAATTTGTTCCCACTTGCTTTTCTCCTCGTCTTCTTCCTCCTCCCTAATTTCTCTTCCTGATTTCACTTTCTCTCCTCTTTTGCTGTCTCCCTCTGGCTTTTTCCCTAAGACTCCCTAGTGAAGTGTTCATCATTACATGTTGGGACTGAAAAGCAGACACTGGTCATCTACTAGAGCACCTTTCCCTCAGCCTCTTACTCTCTTCCTCTCAAGGTTATAAATTAAAAACAAGATTTTATTAACACTTTTGGGTGTAGGTTCACAGGGAAGAAGGGATTAAGGGCACTGTATCCAGTCATTTGTATTCCCTCACAGCCATACCCAGAGGAGCAATTGCACCTGTCTTGTGCCCTCCTTTTTGTCCTCCTGACACTTTGTCTTGATGTCATAGGAACCCAGTGTTTAGAAAAACTTCCTCTTCCCAAGTTTTGTGATTTTTTTCAGTGCAGTCAGGACAACTTTCCTAATTTTTGTCCATAAACATGAACAAGGAACCCAAGAGATACCTTACTTGCATCAAATGGGGCAGAAGTTTAGCAAGTTTGCTGCTGTGACTCTTCTATGGCTATACTGGCCTCACTCCGCATTGTTTCAACTTTTCCTTTCACTGAGGCAAAAAATCCTTCAAGTTTTACAGATATCCTTTCTAATCCCTGATTACTTCCATATCTCCCCATATTTTCCTCCCTGTTCTATCAAACAATGACTATGGCTTCCTCATTGGAAAAATGCTCACTCCATGGGAATGTCAGTCATCCACAGAAAGCAAATTCTCAGGTCAAACAAACTTTTCCTTAGGGGATACCCATGTCTCAGGAGACACTGGAAGACCATGGGAAAAGGGTTAACTTGAACCCCAGTTCCTCCAAGCTCTGAAATCCATGCTAAACCCCTCTGCAACTAACTATAGAGCAGTTCAAATAATACTTCTGGTTATTAACTGCCCAGCAACTCAAAGTACTGATACTCGGTTCACCAAGGACCCACAATTAAAGGAGGTAGGAAATTTAAAAAAAAAAAAATAAAGAAAACGACCCCCAGAAAGCATTGATAAATCGGAGGTCTTCTTTTCTAAAGCACAACAGAATTTGCTGTTGTCTTGATACATTATGGCCACTCACAGCCTTAATCATGCGAAATCACTTCAAAAAGAACTAACAGATTTAACTAACAAAAAAAAGCTTCAAAACTTTACCAGCAGCAGGAGACCTCCTTTTTAATTGGGAGCATATATCTGAGCAAAACTAAAAATATTCAATAAAAGCAGATTTTGAAACTGCACAAATATCAAAATTATTTAAATATAATGATTAATATTCACATTTTTCATTGTTTTGAGGCTGAAAAACCTAGTCAAAGCTTTATACTTCTTTCATTATTGCTATACATTTGGACTGGAGGGGTGCCTAGGCTCCCACAAAACCAGATCCTTCCCGTTTCAACAGTGAAAACATCTCTGTCCCAAAAATCTTGCAGTGTATGCCAGGAGACAACAACTAGATAAAGGCAGAGGAATGGGAGAGCATATGGAAATAGTCAGCATGACAAGTGGCAGTCTCAGTTTTGGCTCCGCTTTCTCTATTTGCAAACCCTTTTCATCTACCAGCCTATCTTTGTAGCAATAATAGGAGGTATTATTAACAGGTTAGCATCCCCTACCTGCTTGAATTTATCATCCAGGGATGCAAAAGACAATTCCAGTAAATACTTCATGTCATTGTCTTTGTTAAAAAAAAAAAAAGTTAAAAAAAGTTGAAAATCCCCAAGACAGAAACTAAGACCAGAGATAAAAGCAAATGGAGATCAATTTTTATGTGAAATAAAAGATTGATTCTTGCAATTACAAGAAATGTGAACTTTATTGAAAGAACACTCCAGTTAAATATATTTTAAATAGTCTCTGATGCAAAGTGTAAACTAACACACAAATGAAAGCGGTTTCATTGCACTTAAATAAATATCTTTTGCTTCATCCTTTAAGTCAACTGGATTTCAAGTTACCTTAGGGAGCTTGGGTTTAGGAACCACCAACGTTTTAGAGCTATAGGCTTACCTAGTTACACTAGAACAAATCAAATGCATGTGGATGAAAATGCACATGGGTAAAAATGCACATGGGTAAATTCTCATGAGAATCCAAGAACAATACAGGATTTTTCAAGCAACACAACCTCAACCCACATGATATGAAACATTCCTTTTCTACGTGAAATGTATCACAAGAAAATAAACCATTAAAAAAATACTTATTCTATGTAACAATCACAATGAAACCCGTTTAATGAGATTTCACAGCACGAAAAAAGTTGCCCCATTCCAGTTCAGTCAAAACATGCCAGCCAATCATGAAAAGCTATTAAAGAAGGTGAAGATAGTGTCTTTTTATCCCACTACGTCTCTGAAAGCTGGCATGCCTTTCTCTACCGTTTTAGGGAAAAGAAAGAAAAATTAGAGGTACCCAACTCTGCATAAAATTGATATGAAAATTATATTTTCATTAAAAAGAATGAAAACCTTAGAAATTTCTGAGAAGCTGCAAAATAGAAAATACGTAAATGCTCTTGTGATTATGTTATTGTTAGCAGCACTGTTAATCATAGTTTTATTAATATATTAACAATGTTGCTTTCAGTTTCCAAAGTGGGAGCATTCTAACTTCCCCTTCAGGCAACTATTGAGGAAAAATAATTAAATGTAAATAAATTACTAATGTAAAAGGATATTGTCTTGATCTTAAGTAAGGATGCTGTGAAAATTTCTTTTTCCTAATGAAGGGTTCACATCTCCTTTAAGAGCAGCCCCAATCAAGTTTTACCTAACCTTAGCACAAGCAGCACCATTGACTACAGCTGGGACTGAAGTGGGTGGCATTATACATGTGTTTAAAATTAAAAATATAATTTGCTTTTTCAGTCAGGCTGGCTGTGTTGTGACTATCTATACCAGTATCCTTATTTTGTGCTGTTACTAACTGTCTGCATTCTTTAAGTAATGTGGAGTAAAATACACATTCCCCAGCTCAGCTAAGTGCAACTGCTTTCATTCTCTCTGGTTCTAGAAAAATTGTGAGACCCCTTGACACAAGAAATCAAAGACACCACTTCAGTAGCTGGTTTCATATCTGGATCTCTGAAGCAAAGAAAGTGTGAGGAGGTAGAAGTCAGCTGTCTGCAGGCACGGTATCCCAAGCCTTGCCTTTCACCTGTCATTTCTACTTCCACATGTGCCCTTATCAGGACAGTGGGTGAGTCAGTCAAACACGAAAGGACAGAACCAAGGACAAACTATTGCTTTGCTCCTGCTCACTCCGTGCAGCCACACAGCACTGGTGCATCAAGGCAGGAGAAGTGATGGCACCCTCTCAAGGGACTGTCACAGTCCTGTCACAGGCCTCTGTGGCACAGTTTAGTTTTATCCTTTGCTTTTAAATGCTACTTTGACCTTTGGAGAACAGTGAATGAATCTCTGTGACTGTTAGAGGGATTTGGAAATCTAAATTATCCACACTTGAAAAAAATCCTTTGTTTCAAGCACAGGTTGCTTCTGGTTACGCTTCCGAGATGCCCATGTGAGAGCATTTTATTGCACAGCATAGATAAATGACATTTTCAGGCTGGTTCCAGGCAAGGAGCATATTCCTTGTGTTCAGCTCTGCACTGTGAGCAGTGCCTCCTGCCTTAACCCTGCTTCATCTTTACCACCACATAAAAATACAACACATCAGCTGTGCAGCTGTAACCAGGCATCCTAAGTGACAGCCCAGCAGGAAGAACAGCCTTTATTTGTCACCTAAAGTTAATGGAGTAAATTCAGAGACCCCCTCCTTCCTGCCTTTCTCCTACAAAGAAGACTCAAGGCCCTGATTAATATGCAGGCCTATTAACTCTAGTGGCTCTAAGGAGGTGGTGACTGAACGGGAAAATTAATGACCTCCTGTCCAGGACTTGCCCCTTATTTCAGAGTTAAAATAAAAACTGCATTCAGACTGGAAGCAGAATTATTAAATCTTTAATTGTAAACTGGTGCAGTAAACATGTGCCAGAAATGGCAGCCTTGATAAAATTCGATTTTCACTCCTCTTGTTTAATTCATCTTTATTTGGTAGTGTCTCAGCCAAGTTGTTGTTACTTTTACCCTCATTGCTCAAACCTCAAGCACAGAAAATATACATTTTATTTACCCATGCTCTGGAGAGCTGGGGTTTTTTTGTAATGTCACATTAACCAGGAAATAGAAGAGACCTTAGCTGCATAATACCTAAGGCTGAATAATATCTACCTAAAAAGCACTCCAAAACAGAAACCTCCAAAGAAAAAGAAACAAAAAAACAACCCCCAACTACCCATCTCATCTTCTAAACCACATGCTGCAGGCAATAAAAACACAGCAACCACATCCAATTCACTTGCTACAAAGAAAGGATCTATAAAAAGGAACCTTGAATCTTGGGGTTTTTCCAGAACCCTCCTATTGTCCTGCAGCAGAGTGGGTACCTGCACATGTAGACAGAGAGCTAAAAAAAAAAAACAAAAGGAAACACTGACATTTTAACTAATATTATGAGTGGTGGCTAGGATGGCAAGTACATGCCTCTGTGACTCCTTCACAGGATTCTTAAAACAGCATATAGTTAGCATCTTTAATTTGATTCTTAATGCTTTTCTCTAGCTCTCGGGCAAAATGTAGAGGCCAAATAAGCCTCCCATCTGTAGCAGCCAGAGATTCAGAAATTTCTTTATAGATTAACACCAAACATAAACTTATCTAATTTTCTTTTAGTCTGTCTCTGTCTGAGTGCTCCAAACCTAGAGTGAAAGAAATTTGCATGGAATATTTAATTACTAAGTGGCTGTTCTTCTTTAAATTGCAGTATCAAACTCTCATCTACACTCAACATTGTGATTGTCTGACAGTCTGAAACACTGATTATCCGTTCCCATATAGTGGGATGTCAGAAATAACTTCATAAAAATAAAGGCAAGAGTTACAGCCCCTTACTCATTTCTCTCCTGGTATCATGATGCAAAGCAAAGTCAGATTTTCCTCCATTAAAGTTAAATCTCTCCTCTTTTCACACACCTATCTTAGTTCTATTCATCTTGTTTGTTCCACTGTTACACTCTTCAACGATTCTTCTTCATTAAACTGTGTTTTCCACTTTTGTTCTATAGTCCACAGGTTACATTCACTTACCATCTTTCACTTTTCAAGTCTCACATCCTGCATTTGCCTGGAAATAGTCTATAGGCTTTTCATTCACTCCTTTTGCTTGACAAAACACACTGTTTTTCTACTTTCGTAACAGTACACTTCACAAAGCTCTTTCTGGTTTAATAAATATCTGAAGTAGAATATCCCCAGGAAGTTCAGAAGGATTCCTCTGCACAATAATTGATTAACTTGCAATAATTAGCACCTATGAAAGGTAGAACAGACATTTCTTCTATAAACTTCTCTGGAAATAAATCACCATCACTTATAACATAGCCTCAATAACCTTTACATACAACTAAACAAACTCTTGCTACCAATAATTGCCTTGCAGCAGAAAACTAATATATACCTGCACTAAAACCAGTAGCATAAGCTCCTCCATCCTGACCTCAGCTCCACTTCATGCCAGTATTCAGCTGTGTGCGATATTGCCAAATCATTTCCACTTCCACATTACAGCCATGTTTGCAAAATACTTTACATTTACTGTTAACTCACTTTGTCACTTAGCAAATACACAAAGCAGCATTATTGGTATGGATAATCATGAATTATCTTTGGTTTAGGCCAGCCAGCTTTAGTTTTTTCTTGAAACCTCAATTTATTTTTCTTTATCCTAAAATAATGAAATGAAGAGAGAAGTAATCATTCAGAGATTCTCAATGGTGCTAAGCTTTAAAAATATCAGATACAAAATGCTTAATAAAATAATTGTTTTAAGTCAAAAAGGTATTTTGAGACTAACTTCAGATAAGACTTCCATGGTCACTCCTCATCTAACCATATAGACTCCAGGGCAATACTAAAGCAATTTAAGTATGATGCTGTATGTAGCTCTACTGATATTGATTGCCTTGGTGCATTTTAAAGAACTGCAACATGAGTCACTAAATCGTCATATATTTCTTCCATTCCTTTTAATAAAGCAGGGAAATTTAAAATTTCAACACACGAAGACAGATATCCCATTCTTCTTACACTTCATGTTACATCCCATTTTCAGAACAAACAATTACTTTTCTCTCTGTCCTGCTTCAGCTAACAAGATATGATGGTGAGATGAGTTCTCTCCACCAGTTTTACAGTGGTCAAATGCCTTGAGTTGTGGTGTAAGAAGAATCTACTTTGGCAAGATTTGATGTTACATGTAAAGGGAAAGATCTGAGGGAGAGGAAGGCGAAGCACTGCTTTCATTTCTCATCCATGTCTCGTTATATAGTTTAAACATTTAAATGCAAACAAATCCAAACTGCCCTGTGTTTGACAAGAGAAGGGGTTGTGAGCACTATGGACTCTCCAGAGCAGAAATGCCTTTTCTGGGGCTGCTGAGGACCACAAAGATCTGAATGATCAGCTGTTTCTGGCTTAGGCTTCTGACTCATAACTGGCTAATTTACAGAGAACACAAAAATTATTCAAATACCCTAACAACTAAGAGAGAGTCAAAATTAGTTCTGCTTTTCAAATTCATTTCTTCTTCTCAGAGTCAGAAATTCCCTTAGCCTTCCTCCTGTTAAGGAAAAGTTTATTCCGGTTCAGAAAGAGAGCTCTCAGTGAAAACCTATTCACTGTTCTTCTACTGTGGTGCAGTTAAGCAACCATCTGCCCATCCTCTATTACTCATTTAATTTATACAGCACAGTACATTTACTTATATCTTTTCTGTCTGAACAGTTTTCATTTTAATGTCATTATAGCCTTATTTTTGCCAGTCATGAGTTCAGTCTCAGCTGGAAAGAAGGCGCTTTCCTCTCCTGTTGCCTGTTATTTTCCTCATTTCACTCTTCTGTCAATGTTATTTTACTAACACACAAAGCCGGATATATGATTAGAATTAAATAGCAACATTTTAGCATTTGTTTCACTATTACATAAATGTTAGGTACATCCTAGAATTCAGCTGGCAATGTACATCACCTGCAGAGCCACACATTTTCTAAATATTTAAAGGAGAAAGTATTACTTGCCTTTTAAAGCTTTTTTTTTACCTGTGTGATTTACACTCTATATAATTATTGTTTTTTGGTTTGTATTTTTTAAAATCTGGTGGCTTTTTCTTTCCTTTTAATACAAATATCTCCATGTCACTCTACTTAGCAGCTGTATTCAGTCATAAAAGGGCCACTTGGTATCAGAAAACTCATACATATTTGCCTAATAATGCCTTTTAAGTAATCTGCCCCTTTGTTAATGGCTTTTTTTTTTAACCAGCCATACACTAGGAATCAAAATTAGCATCTAAATGAGGATGTTTTAAACGCATGCCTAGGGGTTGCAGTTTTCACCTTATTTTTTTTTAATAGTTTGCCATGTTAAATTATGTAAAATAGAAATGGTTTTTTAGTTTTTAATGAGCTAATGTAGACCTATCAACCCTCTCTCCCTCCTCCCCCCACCGCTCTGCTTAAAGAGTCTGCAAACTGTTTTGCAGGTATGAAAAATGACCATGAAAGAGAAAACCCAATATCAGCAGGCAAAACAGATCTCTTCCTCACCAGCAGCAATGGCACCACTGCACGAAGGAACATTTGTTTGAAGTCCTTACTGAAACGGCCCCATTCCCTATTAATCGTTTACAATACATAAAAAGAAGCAACTATTTTTATATTTAATTTCAGGAGAAGAAATTTTATTACAGCTCCTTTTAAATTAGCTTTTCATTTAATTATGGAGAAAGATTAAAGAGAACTAACAATGTGTGCTCTGGCATGGCCAAATGATGATTGGAAGGGGGAAGGAGAGATGCTCACCATCTGTGAGTGTAATGTTTGCAGGCAGTAAACAGCAAAGTGGGAGGAATTACAGGGTGATAATCTGGAGTTTCCAGGTGAGATGGCCCACGGGAAGAAGGGAGAGGGTTAGTGTCTGGTATAGAGGGGATGTATCTCCCTTACCTGGGGAGGCCTACAGGTGTCACCACCCACCTCTGAGGGTGGGTTGATTCTGAAGGGCAGAGAGGTTCAAATGCAGTGCGTGAGAAACAGGGGAGTACTCCGAAAAGGATGTGGACCTGTAAACCAGAAAACCCAGAAACAAGAGAGCTGGAATTCAACACGAAACAAAACTCTAAAATTAACAGAAACTGCTGATATGTGGGGTCCATACCCAGAATTTTGTGTAATACTGCTGCGTTTAACTATTCTTGTTTTCCCCTTGCCTTCTCAAAAACCTTCTGTGGTGTCACATGCATAACGAACACAAATTCCTCAAAACTGAGTCAGAAACAAAATATGTCTCTGGTGGTGGTGATGGTGGTGTTGTTTTAATCCACACCAAGATGATTTGACAGAAGAATCACATCCCCTGACATCATGTCTCCTAATGCAGCCCAGGACACCATTATCCAATTTTGCTGGACATGGACGTGTGGGAACATGTCTGGCTCACATTCAACTTGGTATTCACCAGGACCTTCAGGGTCTTTCCTGCAAAATTGTTTTCCAGGTTGGTGGCCCCTAGCATGTGCTGTTGCTTGGGATTGTTATTCCCCGGATGCAAGATTTTCTCCTTGAATTCCTTGCTGTTTCTGTCATTCCATTTCTCCAGCCTGCTGAGGTCCCTCTGGATGGTCGCATGACCCTCTGGTATACGAGCCACTCTTCTCACTTTTGCACTGTAAGTGAGCTTGCTTAGGGTCCACTTTGTCCCATCACCCTAAATCCTAAATGTCCAGATCCTAAATGAAGGCACTGATCAGGATTTGACCCACTATTCACATCTAGGGTACACCACTGGTAACAGGCTTCCAGTTAAACTATATGCCACTGATGAAGTCCTCTGGGCCCAAACATTCAGCAAGTTTTCAGTTCACTTCACTGCTCATCCAGCCTATAATTCATTAGTTTATCTCTGATTATAGAATCGTAGAATGGTTCAGGCTGGAAAGACCATCTAGATCCAACCTCCCTGCCATGGGCAGGGACCCTTTCCACTAGACCAGGTTGCTCAAACACCGTCCAACCTGGCCTTCAACACTTCCAGAGTTGGGGCAGCCACAACTTCTCTGGGCAGCCTGTTCTGGTGTTTCGCCACCCTAATTTCTTACTGACATCCAACCCAAATCTACCCTCCTTCACCTGAAAACAATTTCCCATTATCCTATCACTACACACCCTTATAAAAAGTCTCTCTGTAGCTCTCTTGTAGTTCCCTTCATGTCCTGAAAGGCCACAACAACATCACCCTGAAGCCTTTTCTTCTCCAGGCCGAACAATCCCAAATCTCTTGTCCTTTCCTCATAGGAGAGCTGTTCCATCTAATCATGAAGATCTTATGGGAGACAATGTCAAAAGCCCCACTGAAGCCAGACAACATCCACTGTTCTCCCCTCAACTATCAAGCCAGTCATTCCATGGTAGAAAGTTGTCAGGTTTGTCAAACATGACTTTCCCTTGGCCAGTCAGTGCTTACTGCTCCTGACTAATGACGTCCATGTCCTTCATGTGACTGGAGATGGTTTCCAGGATTTTTTCTGTCACCTCCCCAGGGTTTAAGATGAGCCTGACAGGCCTGTAGTTGCCTGGGTTTTCCCTCTTGCCCTTGTCCTGTTTTCTTGAAGATAAGAGAGACATTTGCCTTTCTCCAGCCCTCAGGCACTTTTCCATGAATTTGGACAATAATCAAGAGTGATCTAGCAATGGCATTAGCCAGCTCCCTCAGTGTTCATGTATATATCCCGCTAGGGTCCCTGGAGTTATGTGGTTTGCTGAAGTATTTGCTGACCTGATTCTCGTCCACCAAGGGTACAATGATTGTTATTACCTATAAATAGCATGAACACTTTACTACAGAAAAAATAGATGAAAAGGTGTATCTGTTCCCTATGTTCCCTTGCAATTCCATGAGCTTTTCTCATATACACCAATTTCCAAATTGCTATTCCCAACCTGCCATAATCATGGTTACATGATTCCCTGCAACAAGCAGCTGATTTACTTTTCTCTGCTTTCTGTAGTCCCTTCAGACAATCACATGGACTTCAGTGTTATTTTTTTAAAATTTTTTGCTTCTTTGTTCCGTATTTGGCCCCCTTGACTTGATCCTAAATATTTTCAAACCAAGGGAAAGTGTTCTGGCTCTGGCACCAACAAAGAGCTTACCATCCCTGAAAAGGACAAGAATTGGGACCCATCAAAGAACTACAGCCACAGTTTCAACCAAAATGAAAGCAAACATCGAGACTCATTTAATGACCTTCCAATGGAAAGTAGAGATGTTATGGAAGCATATGGTGATGCAGGAACATAAATATTTCCATTTATAAATCAGAGAGGGACTAGGAGACCAGAAAGAGAGTAAGGGATCAAGACATCTCTAAGTCCTTGGCTCAGTAGTGCAAAGGGGCCGCTAGTTTATAGTCATCTCATTTGCAGACATTTTCTCTTGCATAAACTAAGGTCAAAGACCTACATTATAAATAGAATATAAAAATATAACTAAACCAACCCTTTTGAGTTGTGATTGAATTGGATATATTCAGGAGACGACATATGGATACATATCTTCCTCTCTGTCCTTGGTTTTTCTGCACTTGTCACAATGTGCATGTTCTATGAAGGGTCTAATGGTGTAAGATGCAAATATTTGTCGTATCCCTTTATGTACTGTTAACACAGGTAGAAGGGTCTGTGTCCTCCTTCATTTAGAAAAGCAAGTGGAGGAGCAGTCTCTGGCATAGAAATTAGGGCCTGTCCATTTCCAAGAGAATAGAAGTGGCACAACAGGGTTCTATGATTTTTCTTTCATCCGAGGTGAAATTTTGCTGGGATATTTAGGGAAGAAAGGGTGAGAAAAGCTTTAACTGTTTAATTTTACTTTTATAATTAATGTCAAATATACCTAGCCTTTAAGATGGGACATTCTTCTTAACACAGCAGAAAAACAAATAAATGGCCATATCAGAAGCTGGCAACAAAATATAATTAGGTCATCAGTAAAACCACCTGCATAAATGAAAATATTTTGATATGTGGCAAGATTTTAATATGCAAGATATCTCCAGAAGTTCTTGAGAGAGGAGTACAAGGATGGCAGGTCCTCATTGCTATTTACAATTCATTTTTACCAAGATATTCAGAGAGTAAATGAGCTTCCAGGTGTTATTCAGTGCATCTGAATTATGAAGGAGTTGGATGCTGAGTGTAATATGTGTCTGAAATAAAACCGATGGACAGGCTATCGGGCGGGCAGTAACCACTAGTAACACGGGCTGTGCAAGGAGTAGGTAAACCATGGCAGCTAAGAGCCAAGAGTGTAACTGTGACTCTGCTGGCTCAGATAAAAGGCTTGCCAGTGTCCTGCAACAAACACATGGGAAAAGCATAAACAGAACATGCAGTAACATGTTTCCACCCTCACTTTCAGCAACCTGCAAATTAAGCATTTCAGAGGCAAGAAAAGGTTTGTGTTCCTCTCTCAGTGTCCAAAGAATTTTCAAGTAGATAAAAATTATTTAAAAATACAGTTGGAGATAATTGAGGTATTTCTCCTCATGTTGTTGGAGGTAGGAACCACTGATGCTATTCGCTACCACATGAAATGTGGGCTTTCCTATCCAGGCGTTGCCTAGTGATAGAAACAGGCAGGCACAGCCTTTGGGGACGTTACTATTTTACAGGAGCTCTCACCTCCATAGTCACTCCACCCTGACATGCCCACGATACCACTGCAACAGCCTGTCAGTGTAAGGAACTGTCGCGAAAGAGCAGCGGCAGAATATTTCGCTTCACCATGGTTGTGGTTGCCAGTCTTCCCACGGACAAAAAATTCTTAACAATTTCTTCATCTGACACGTAACTTGGGAATAAATTATACATTTCAGAAAGGCATCCAGTAAAGTGCAACATTTCACTTTATTGGGGAATCTGCTAGTCCTTGTGGTAAATTCTTCTGTTAGTTGACTGTTTTCAGTAGCTAGAAATTGATACTTTTTTTGCAGTGTCCACTAGGTCTACATGTTTCCATTTTATTTTTATTGACCTTTCCTATTTTATCATCTTATGGGTAGAATAAATCAAGTAGGGTATCACAGGACTAACCAAGAGGAACTGAAGTTTAACTCAGGAATAATCCCATTTAATTAGAGACATAATCACCTTAAGTGTATGCTCTTCATTATTATAGTATCAAACAAGGCAGAATACTCCCTCAGAATTTACAACTTCTGTTGATAATCCTTTAAACTGATTAAAATTTTAAATAATTCCTAATAGCTAAGTACAAAATTTTTAACTTTTCATTTAGATTCTTACCATATGTCTATTTTTAATTTCCTTTGGATTTTCTCTTAATTTTTTTTCTTATTATCTGTCACATTTTAGAAATTGTGGCTACTTATTCCTTATGCTAAGCTTTGACTTCATTTTATGTATTTCTAATATCTATTTTATGGTTAGTTTTTAATCATTCCATTCCCTTTTCTCAAATCTCTGTTCTCTATGTTTTTCTAGAAGCAAATCCACTTTTCTTCTCTGTTCATTCCCTCAATTATATTTCTTTTGATTATTTTCTTTTCCATTTTTTTTCCATTTCATATCTGATATTTCATTCCATATTTTATATGCATATGACAAAGTATATGTAGATTCATGGAAACTATTTCACTTATATCCATCCTCGTACACCAGCCACACACTATCTACACCATATGAAAAATGTAAAGAGATAAACCATAATAACCTCTGTATTTTCAAAGTTACTCACTTCACTAGTAATTCAGCTTTAGGGATGTGTAAATCTCTTACTAGATGTGCTGTGTGGCACGGTAACAAAACCTTTGTCATTTGCTCAGCAGAGCTAATTGTACTTTTCAAGAACTGCTTTTTGACTGCTGGTGTTCCTCTGTATTTTTCAAGCAGGAAAAAAAGTAAACCTTTCTAAGGTTGCTTTTTTTTTTTCTTAAATATAACTATATCATAACATCCATATCCCTATCCTTAATACTGGAAACTGGAAACAAAACACAAGTACTGCAGCACTTTGTTAAAAACATGGTCTAGAGAAAAGTTTACTTCAGTCCAATTAAAATTCTTCAGAGTGAAAAAGACTGCTGTTGGGAAAACACACCTTCATATGTCTTTTTTATATCTTAAATCTATTTTCAAATAGTCTGTTAAGCATAATTTCAGATAAAATCTTACAGCTTTTTGGCACCAAGTCATTGAGCTGCTTATTTGAGCTGCTGACCCTAGAGCTGTCATATTTCTGCCTAGCATTTAGAAAGATTATGCAACTACTGTCCAGATCAAAATGTACATAGGAAACAAAGGAGTACATCTGGGAAAACCCAGACATATTGTAACACTGGCTATAACTGGCCATGTTGTGTGCCCTCAGCCCACTCCACCTGAGGAGTAAAACATGTCCATTTAAGCCACTTCCATTGAAGTTTAGATATGAGGGAAGCAGATGGATCTTCAGGATACCAGCAGACCTGTTTATTGTCAGGCCCAACTCCATCAGTCCATTAAGCATACGCTGAGCTGCAGGCACGAGCACATGAGGGGTCCCATGGATCTCCGTGGGTCTATGTGTCCAGCTTAAAGTTAAGCACGTACTGAAATAGGATGGAAATATTGTTCTGTTTAAAGCTGCAGTGTGTGCAAACCTCTAAGAGAAGCTTAAGCTTCTGGCTTAGTACATGCTTTACTTCAGTATTTAAAAATACTTATGTAGTCTCATAGATATCAGTCATTCCATTCATACAATCTACTGCTAAGAATGTTTGGAAATAGTTTCCTCAGCTGGCACTAGCACATAATCCAACCCAAGGAAAGTGTAAGCACCAGTAAGCACTGCGGTCTCAGTTTACCTGCTCAGAGCTAAGTGCTCACAGAAATACTTTAAAATTCATGTCTCTGTATAGATAAAACCAAAACAAAAGCAAAACACATTGAGGAGTCCTCCAAACACACGGAAATCTGTCTGTTGCCAGGACCTCTTTGGTCGGTGGTTCTGTGTCCGTCTATTCAAGGCAATGTTTTGTATAACACTTTTCATTAGCACAACTGACACTCTGAACACATCTGATCCACAGCACACCTGTGAGGCCTATATCACACCCAGCTTTGTGGATATGATGGCTGAGGCCAGAAAATAATATCTGATAGTCCGTAAAGGTGAACATGAAGTCAGTAGCTGTCCACAGTTCTTAACCCAGCAAACTGACTAGTCTTTTTCATTTCCAATGTAACACCAGAGAAGAAGCAAGGGTTTAAATACGCAGAACAATTTTTTGTTGGTCCAAAGTTTGGTGAACTATGAGCACCAATAGTCCATCTGAACTCTACATGCTCTTATTCAATTCCTAACCACGTGAATAATGTCAGATATTGCATTTGCACTACTTAGTACTGAGATTTTTTTCATGGTGAGTACTCGTGGACGTACGTGCCTGAGGCTATTACTTTGAAAATAAGAGAAATAAAAAACAAAGTTAGGCCCAATGTCAGTAAGGTGTGCATACTCTGGACTTCATCTATACATGTTCATATTATTTCAGCTTTATTTCTTAAATTCTATCTGCCTATGATCCAATATAAAGCATTCTCAGTCAACCATTTAATGTGTTAATGATTCTTTAATAGGAGGGAGGAGGCATCCCTACTTTTCAGGTAAAACTTGAAGCATAATGGGAAAAACTTGGTAAGTGTAAGTTTACATCCCAATTCTGCTTCTTAGCACAGGCCGTTAGTCAGTCTTCTGTTTTAGCCATTAGATTTCTGCCTTTCAAAGACTTTCCTTCAACATTAATTAGAGGAAGAATATGTGGCCTCCTTTATTCTTTTGCTTTTTTTTTTTTGCACTAACACCTCATTTCCAGCCTTTCCTGCTCACCCCCACCGTGTCTTATTGTTTGGGGAATAATTTATACTGATTAATACAAGTTTTCTCCGTGCAATATACAGTACAAGGAAATCAAACTTACATTGAAGCTTCACAATATAGTGTTAATAACCCTACTGGCTGGAAGTTAGCCAACTAGCTAATCATTACTGCATGAGCATAGGCACCTCACAGCATGTCATATCACTGAGGTAATAAACAATAGATTTGTTAATCTAGTATGAAAGCATTATCAGTTCTCTTTGCTTTGCAACCACTTCAAAATCTTCTCCAAGCATTTCTATGGAACTTTCACACTGCAGATGCTTTTAGTCAGTTGTGGTTTACAAAACAAGAAGATCTGAAAAAAATTGATGTAGGAATTAATGCTATTCTGCAGTATCATGTATTTCGTTCCATTAATTTCACCGATCTTCCTCTGTGAGTCTTTCAAGTGGAAAAGCAAAGAGATGTGGTTTGGAGTTTTTTCTTCCCACTTGATTCCAAAATGTCTCTCCTATTTATGTAGGAAATGCTATTTAATAATTTTTTTGTAAATTGAAATTTCCAGTTTGTCATCAAGCACACTAGATGACAATTACTGGTATTTAACTATAAAAATATCTGTTAACAATAAAACAACTTTTCTCTGCATACTAAATGGCATGATAAAACTACTTTAATATTCATTGTTGTTTTGAGTTATGCTAAGCTAAGAACAGTCCATTTGTACCTAGGAGAAAAATTCAGAGTGATCTGAAAGAGATATATAATTTAAAACACATAATGATTTGATTCTTTCTGATAGTAAAATTGGATGAAAGCATATTTTATAGAATTTGCAAACCAGTCGTCAATGACATTTTGCTACATCTGTGGAAGGGAAGGAATAATTAACATTTTTGTTGCAGAAAGCAATGTTCATTATACCACTGCTTTTTATTACTAATAGCAGACTGGAAAAAAAGCCCAGAGAGGTCACTGAGATCTATTCTTCTGATAAAGCTGCCTTTACTGCTCTGCTCACTCTATTTCAATTTATTCTCAAAAGGGTTTCTCATCATGTTCAGTTGAGGTCAGTCAAAGTTGAGTTTTTGATAAGATGGTGCACATATCTGTGACTGCTCATGAAATTCATGACAGGGTACATTTATACCCTGGTGGGAGGCCTCTTTCCTGGGGTGCTTGGACTTTAAAGTAATGGAGACAGACTGGGAGCAGAGGGACCTGAGTTCCACAGAAGGAGACGTAGCAATGCTTTGGGCAGCAAGGCTTTTTGCAGTGATGCTCCCACCTTGGCCCCTGCAGCTCCTTGCCAGGCCACTTGGGCTGCAGGGAACATTCATCCTGCAGAGCGGCAGCTTCTGCTCCACCGGCTGGCCCCTCAAGCAGTCCTGATGTGTCTCCCCTACCCTTGGCATCCCAGTCAGTATGGAACCCACAGCAGCGTGGTTTTTCTTTGTTTTTCCTGACCTGGAATTCTGTATCTACAAAACAAATCTACACTTCTGCATTTTAATTCCCACTCTTCCATTTTAATTGCTAAAACCAAAAATTTTTATTGATTTTTTTTCATGCTAAATGCCCTACCTACTCTTATATTCCTGCTTCTTTCCACCTTTCCAGGTCTTCTCATTTAAAGGGCTGTTTTCTCCAGCTATGGAGCTCACAGATTTCCTAATTTTATGTCAATGTGCTATTTCCTGCATATGTTCCTTACTTCAGCCACACATTTGGCCTTATTATTTCTTTCTCTTCACAATTCCAAACTTAGGTCCTGCTACAGAGAGTGTGTATGTGCTGTTTCCCAATCTTCTATTGCACAAAGGCATTAAAATAAATGAAAATAAACACTAATATCAGCCTATCTTTTGCATTAGCAACTCTAGAACCTACCACATGTGAGTACCTTAGAGACAATTCAGGCTTGTCTCACTTCTGAAAAATGTATTTTAAGGCTGTAGTATCCAATGAGAGATTTGTGAGGAATCCAGACCACCTGGCTCCTGTGGGTTTTGGATGGATTCTGAACTAAGGCACATAGAAGGTAAAAAATTAAGAAAGAACATGTAGTATTAATATTAGGATAAAGATCTCAGTTAGAAATCTGATCACAGTGCAAGGCTCTCACCAATTCTTTGAATTTCCAAAATTGTCTTCAGACCTGGAGCTTCTCCAGATTTCCTAGGAAATTTCTCTGTCAACTGAGAAAGCAAGACTATACTGTCTCATAAGCCATAAATCCATGATAAGGTTTTTGAGGAATGATGTTTTTGCACTATTTGTATTTAATGTCTTTGTTAGGGCTACCTTAGTTAATCAGGAATTATCTCCATGTTCCAGGAGTAGTCTTTCCAGAGAAATGATTTAGAAAGCAAGTGACAGTATGTGGAGAGGAAGAGTAGGAGGATACAGTCCTTTTATTAAAGGCCTCTGTCTGACAGGTGCTTTCTGACATGGGAAAAGTGAAGAATTTTAGTCCAGATTTATGTAGCAATACATGACTGCATAGCAAGCTGTAAGACCGATATCTGAGGGGCAGATAAACCTTGGATTACCTCATGCAATATGGCTTTGTGTTTTCTCTCTTTTATTCTTGCACATGGAAGGTGAGATGTTTATTTTGCCAAGGATGAGGTATTCTTTGATTTGTTACTTTTTTTTTTTTTTTTGTTCATAGA
>VXBT01003633.1:4742-67935 GCA_013400235.1 Oriolus oriolus | reverse complement strand
TTTCTTTTTTTTTTTTTTTTGATCATAGATGAACTGCTACCAAAATAACAGATCCTTCGTGCAGGTAGACTCACTTAATACTGGAGATGCTAACGCTGTGTTAGGCAAAAAAAATGGGGGGTTTTCATCTGTAATTCCTCCTTTTTCATATAGAGCTGTAGAAAGTGTGGTGTTCTGAGACAACATTTAATTCTCTTTGCTTATCTAACACAATTGCCTTTAACAGTGAATAGAGTCAGATTCTTTTCCTTGTTCTGATCAAGCTTCATCTTGAACCTGGGAAACTTTCTGTGATGGAAAGCAGAATCCAAACTCTCAAGCTGCTCTGAGAAGTCTTGGGTTTGACCAATAAGCCTTTTCCAATGGAATCACTGTTGTGGGGAGTTTTTTAATAGCAACTGAGAACTTTGCTCCATCTATGAAAAACATCTTTGAATCTCCTAGAGGCAAAGGGATAGACAAAAAAGCAGGGTCATGGCAGCAGTTGCCTTGCAATCCTACCCTTCTGTCAGAGATGCACTCAGTCAATGGAGATGCAGAGGCAAAATCAGGATAGGCTTTTTAAGAGACTTGGCAAAAAAGAGAAGGCAGGTTGACTTTCAAAGGATTGAGGGAATCTGCAAAGCTTGCAAATATAAAAGTCATCTGTAAACTTGAACATGATGACAAGACTGAATGAATAAAAACTGAGCCATAATCCCCCT
Organism: Oriolus oriolus; assembly: GCA_013400235.1. Lineage (NCBI taxonomy): Eukaryota > Metazoa > Chordata > Aves > Passeriformes > Corvidae > Oriolus > Oriolus oriolus. Next base: position 67,231 of record VXBT01003633.1, on the reverse strand, counting down.
TCTGAACTGTTTTTAGAATCTTCTTTCAAAGTAGAACAACCATTCTTCAGAGCAATATAAAATAAAATGGCAGTGTTCCACAGACTGTCCCACCAACATGAATCTTACCGAGATCCCCTCAATAGGCCATTTAAAAAGGAATTATAAAATACAATGTGTAACAAAAAGGCCTACTTCAAACATATTCCAATCAAGATGAGGTGATGATTTGTTACTGTAATTTAATTCCTCCAAGTAATTAGTTCAGCAAAGACAGGAGGGACAGAGTGTCAATCCTGGGGGCAGGCAGAGGTCTTTCTGTTGAAATACCAGCCATTCAAGCTTTTTGGCAAGAACCCCCATGTTTCTTTAGGAAACGCACAGGACATGTAAAATTAACATCTTATCTAAAAGAAAAAAATAGAAGAATGCAAAACAGTCACCAATTAAGTAGTTTTACAGTGACAATCTACAGTTCCTTTATTTCTCTCTCAGCATCTTTCAGACAGGTGTTTAGAAGTTGCTGCAGAGCCGGTGATCTTCACTGCGTTTGTTAACCTGCACATGGCTGTACCTGCCTAACTGAGAACATACCAAAGTACACCTCCCACTTGCTGACATCTGTTGCAACAAATTATTGGAGTTGTGTTTGTTTCATAATTTCTAAATATATTTTAAAACCCTACAAACAAACAGACAAACAAACCAAAAACCCCAAACAAATAACCCACTACTTTTATTGGAAGGGCTTGACAAATCTTATAGGAGCTACACACATTGCTGGGATGATGCTTTCTCTGATTTGGTTTGCTATAATATTACATTTATAGAGTACTGACTCCCTATGAGAGCCTGGAGTGATCCCCAGTATAATTTCTCTGAAGTCACCAAATTTACTTCAGATTTTGAAACAGACAACCTAGCAAAACTTTGCTATTCCTGTCTTTGACATTCAAGCCAGTGTTTTCATGTAGAGTGCTTTTCAACCCAAATAACTGGTTGTGTGAATGACTTTATAGAAAGGCTCTTTATAAAACTTGAAAAATATACAGGCTCTGCAGTTTCCAGAATCCATTAATAAACAGGCATAACACCATTTTCTTTTAAGACTATTTCCAAAACAGCTGCAGCAGTATCAAATGACAAATCTTTCAGGCCAATCTAGCATCTTCAGGGGCTAATTTGCTGCTGTGATAGAGACTTGCATTTTTCAGGGAAAATGTGGGAAATGAAGCTGAGAAATCAGATTCCACAATGAAATTTTCTTTCTCTTGCCTCAGAATAGTAAAACCTTCTCACAGCAGTGGTATGGAAGAATACCTGAGGTGTGGATCACTGGGAACTCTGGCACTAGTCTGCCAGGATTTGTTGATGTTGTCCTTGTTCTAAGTGCTGCTACTCTTAATAGCAGGGAACAGTATTCTTTTCTTAGATCCCATGACTATTTCATCCAGTCTTTGTACTTGTATGCTATTAATTTTTCTGTATTTGTTCCTACATTACAATCTATGTGTGTTTACTATGAGTTTTTCTAGAGTGAATAGTTCAATGAAGTTGAGATTTCTTGTCTCAGATGAATGCTGGTAAACAATATTTTATTTCAGTGGTAATCTGCTCTTCTGTCTGTCAGCCAGGTGAAATGTAGAAATAGAACTAAGTGGTTTATTTTCCATCTCAACACATATATGGCAAAAGGGACATTTTATTTTCTGCAGTTAGTGCATCTGGCTATAGTCAAAGGTGTCAAATGTATGGACATCAAATGGAAATTGTGCCAGTTTGTATGCCTGATGTTGGACTGCTAAATAAAGCAATCCATACTTTCTGCACAGCCAAACCCACATTCTTCTCCCAATGAAATGAGCTGCAAGAAATGTACAAATAAAAAATAAATAAATAAAAAAGAGGCAAATAATTTATTCGGGTGCCTCATTACAGAGGTAGGTGCCTATCTTTGAACTTTCATCTGTGATTATCTGACCATTAAAGCATGATAGGCTGGGTGTTTTAGGAGTCTTTGATGAAGCACTTGGAGACATCTATGCAGACTGTTTCCATCAGATCAGCTTTGCATGCAAATTCAGTGACTCCTTTGAGAAACTGGAACAGATTAGAGAGAGATAATTCTGTTCTTTAAAAGTTGATACTGCTTCTTTTCTGGTATTTCTCCTGTAAACAAAGTTTTTGGTCTACCTTGTCTCCCTCCCCCTTTCCCAGTGAACAAAGAAGCACAGAATTCATTTTGCTTCTCTACATGACTTTGTTTCCTTTGAGCTTTCCTTTACTATATCCATCATCTATTGGCCCCACAGACTATCTCACAAGTCCTGCCTCTGATGTGTTTGAAGAGAATTCACTTTTAGTTCTTATGCCTCTAACAACTTGCTCTTCAGAACCCTTTTTTGGCTTGCCTTATTGTGTTTAACACCTACTTGCCAAAGCTTTTCTCTTTTTTCTTCTTTTTTTTCATTATTTTCCTCACTTGAACAGAACTTCAATTTGGAAGTCAAAACTCTTACATTTAATAATGTCCTTCATCTCATTGTTAATTTCCTACTGCCTAAAATGCATCAGTCTGGGAGGAAGGAATTGTCTTTCTAGAGACTGTTTTGATAGTTAGCATATATTTGCTGAATCCACGGCAGTATCTTTAAACACTCTCTTTTCTATTCACAAGCATTTTGACAGTGTTTTGCCATTTGAATCCCTCTTGAATTTCTTTTTATTATGCTTCACCATTTCTACATAATCCCTTCTTTTGAAAACACTCTATACTAAAGTTCATGTCTCTACCCTCTGAGTCTCTTTGGTCTTCTTCAAGCTTGAGAGTAAATCCCAAACAGGAACTTGACAGTGCATTGGCTTTGCTTGGCAAGGTTTTGGTAGTGAGGGCCTACAGGTGCTGATTCTGTCAGAAGCTGCCAGAAGCTTCCCCCATGTCCAATGGAGCCAATGCCGGCTGGCTCCAAGGTGGACCAAGGCCAAGCCCATCAGTAATGGTGGTAGCATATCTAGGATATATTTAAGAAGGGGGGAAAAAATATGAAAACCAGCCCTCTCTGCAACCAGAGAGAGAAAAGAATATGTGAAAGAACTCTGCAGACCCTGATGTCAGTAAAGAAGAAGGAGGAGGAGATGCTCTATGCACTGGAGCAGAGATTCCCCTGCAGTCCATGATGAAGACCACAGTGAGGCAAGATGTCTCCCTGCAGCTTATGGAGGTCCACAGTGGAGCAGAGATTCACCTGCAGCCCGTGAAGGACTGTACAACTGAGCAGGTGCCTGAAGGAGGCTGTGGCCTCAGGGCAAGGCAGTGCTGGAGCAGGCTCCATGAGGGACCCCATGGTGAGCAGGGGAAGAGTGTGAGGAGTCCTTCCTCTGAGGAGGAAAGAGTGGCAGATGCAACTTGTGAAGACCTGACCACAGCTCCCATTCCCTGTCTTCCTGGGCCAGTGGAGCTGAGGTAGGTAAAATGAGGAGTTAAGTTAAGCCTGGAAAGAAGGGAGGGGTGTGGAAATGTTGTTTGAAGATTCAGTTGTTATTTTTTTCTAATCCTTCTCTGCTTTCACTGGTAATAAATTAATTTTCCCCAATTCATGTCTGTTTTGCCCATGGCAGTAATTGGTGAGTGATCTCTCCCTGTGACTATCTTGACCCACAAGTTTTGTTGCTATATTTTCTCTCCCCATTTCAGATGAGAAGGGGAGTGATAGAGTGTCTTTAGTGGACACCTGACATCCAGCCAGAGTCAACCCACCACAGACAATACAGTCTGAATGCTGTGCTTTTCCTCTGTATGTCTAGCATAGATATCCTGCATTAAATGATAAGAGTTGCTTGACTAATCTGATCTGATTCCTTTATGCACAGGACCAGTGCTCCATCAGCACAACTGTTCTTCCTACATTTCTGTACCCTTGCATTGCACAGTCTTTCTGTTTATATTCCTTCTACCAAGATTTTTCTATGCATAGTGTGCCAAATCCTCAAGGTAAATTACTCAGAGTAGAACAAATCTGTGAGACTCAACATATGCAAGTAGCATTTTTCCCCAAGGTCTTATATGGATGTCAAATTTCTTTTCGATTTTATTTTATACAGAATATTCTTTTGCTTGACACTCCTTTTGGCTTAGAAGACAACATTAGAGAAATTCTCATTTGTCTTTGGAACAAAGATACTGGAGAAAACGTTGAGAAACTATTTGTTTTCAAGACACAGACTCGAGTAGCTACTGGGATAGCCATCAGCCTTTTAAAGAAATAGAGAACATTTCTTTTAAAGGTTAGGGGTACTGAGAATGTCAAAGAATAAAAATTTTATTACTTGGTTTGGCCTAGGAAGCATTTTTCAGTTATTGTTATTATTATTATATTAAATATACATGTAACTAACTGGAGCTTTGGGTTCTAAATTAAAGTCAGACATAGAGAAGAGAAAACAAAACAGTTCCTAAATGTTTGTTGCAGGCAACATCAGAGCAAATTCCCAGTGAGTGATGTTTCTGTTGAAGTGTGTGTGTTTTGATCAGGGAATCTCAGCATAACTTAACTCCAACAGTAGCTGTAGGCTTCTACACAGAAAAAAAAGAATTTATGGATAGATAATACATGCAAAGGAATTTTTTTCTGGAAACAAAAGAGCAGCTCTATACACAGTCTGAGTAAACAAACAAGAGCAGGATACTAGAGACTACAAAAAGGAAATAGGACACTGCATCTATATTTAAGTGTCTCTTGTCTTACAGTGCCAGTGGAATTCTGATGTCTGTTTCCAACGCGACCCAGGTGAAATCCAGATTTAATTAGCTGCGTCCAAATAAATCCCAACTAAACACAGGTATCAGGGAGGAAGAGGTGTTTTGAGAAAAGTAGAAAGAAGAACCACAGAAGAGTGAGAAAGAACCTAAGTTTTGGCAAAACAGAGGAGACAGAGGGATGTGGAGACACATGAAGGACAAGGTCAGAGACAAGCTGAGAGCAATGCTGCTAGGAAGACTCTAGAGGCCTGAAAAAGTATGTGATATAAGTAGACCCCTTCTCCCATCAATTTTTGTTTCCATTTTAATTGTGGACTGGAAAAAAAAATTGAAATTGGAAAAGGCTGAAAAGTTTACCAAGCAACACTTCACTTGCAGCATTTCAGACATCCCTAGCCTTTGCTGCAGCAATAGCACCACCTAATCTGTTTTCCTCACCACGTGATTGAAATATGTCACATTCATGTGGAAAGGCTTTTGCCACTGACCTGATTTTTTCAAGAAGACTTTTCCATTAGCAGTTTGATTTAAGGTTTTCTGTATTTTCTAATGGACCACTATGGAGATATTCATCCATCTTAGAGTTATACCACCTACTTTGCTTTGTATCTGAGCCTTCTAATTCCTCATGATCTTCACTGATGTGATGTGAAGTATTTTACTGTTTGCCAAGGACTGAAGGTAAAGAGGAAAAGTACCAAGAGATCCTTGGAAGTTGAGGAAAGAAGAGGAATTTAAATGAGGCCAAAACAGGAAGCAGAGAAACATTTTCAGTTTAGTAAAAGACTAGCATTATTCTAAAGACAAAGAGTCTTCAGAACAGCAGTAGTCTATGCCCAAAGTAAATTCCAAATACTCCTGACTTTTGGTAAATAAATCGATGCTGATATTCTGCCCTGACAGACCTGAAACACAGAGTGAGTAATTAACCTTCAGCTTGTCAGATCTGATACTTAGTCATCATCATCAGAGTCACTAAAGGTATAAGCCCTGAAGGAAAATATCATTCTGCTCCCGTCACTCTCATTTGTGGACCAAGTCACACAATGAAAGTTTTTCTAAACTCATTTCAGATGAAGAATGGTGCTTTTACAGTTGGTTTAATGGAATAATGAGCAAGTTGAAAGGTCTTGGTGTAATATTTGAGTTTCAGATTTAATTTCAGTGGGATCATTCTTCCTCCTTGCAATTGGCTGAGAGCTTTCCAAGTTTTCCTGACTGTCATTTGAAATGAGAAGCCCTGTCAGATTGTAATGAGTCCAGAAAAGGACATTCAGGTCCTGCTACTGTGTACTTGATCCATGCCTTTTGAAGTAGCAGTTTGTTCTGTTTAAGACACTTTTCTCCAAGTTGGGAATTTAAAATAGCTTATTTCAGGAACAGAAGCTGCCTGCTTACCAGATTCCACCTGATCCAGTGGCATTGTTTAGGTTTACAGGCTTCTGTCTCTCAGATCAATGGGGTGACTACCCCTTCTTAAATCTCTATCCCTTATATATATTTGCTTGAGTCCTATTTGACCTTGCAGCAGACCCCCTCAGGAAGGATAGGATTCATGCCAGTGGTTTATATCCAGTGCTAGAACAAGTAAGTACTGCAGATGCCTCCCTCCTTAAGATGGAAGCCAAGGAGGCTCTGTATTACTCCTTGAGCTGTTATCAATCAGTTCCATGAAACATTGACAGAAAATGTTTGCTTATGTTGGGAAGCAGTGAAAACACTATACATTCAAGTATCATTAAAATATATAGGCCCAGATTTAATTTGTACTCTCAGGTCAGATGTGGCAATCTCACTGGAGTTTTGCGGCACTGAAAAAACAAGTTGGGGCTCAGTAATAAATGCAATATGGGGGGGGGGAGGGGGGTGTTAAAGAGATTTTAGATAATAAGCAACATTTTCTTTTTTATTTCTCCTTCCAAAAATAACAAGCCACATATAGCCTGATATAGGCTGAATAGGACTGGGGGCAGGGATGGCAGGGGAGGACAGACATTTTTTTATCTTGCCCCCTATAATAGATTTTCCCTTTTGCTCAGTTCTCTCTGTGAATAACAAGAGTGGCAGCCATTTTCTCTCAGCTCAACATCAAAACCCCTTTCATCTGCTGTCTAAATGCAAACAAAGCAAACCTTCCACCAGGCCTTTCTTTCCAGATAAATTAAAACTCTCATGTCCTGGGGCCTAAATCAAGCCTACAGGCCTTCCCTAGATAAATCCTTTCTCAACCTGAAATCTTCTTGCTACACGTGCTCCTTGTAAGATAATTTTGCAGTAGCTAATCAATAATGCAACAGTAAATTGCATTTAAATAAACATTAGCGGCCCTCTTAATGAATAAAACCTCATTTGCAATTTGTCAAAGTCACAAATGCTGGACTCTTTTGATATTCATTAGAATATTGGAAATTGGAGCTTTGACAGGTTTTATGTATGTTGCAATTATGATTTTTGTGAATAAAAGAAGTGCTTTATTTTCACAAGAATTCTTGAATAAAAACAGTGATATATGCTATGGATGTGATAGATCCCAATCGCCGCCTTATTAAAAAGACAGAAAAAGAAAAAAGCCCCTGTTACAGTCACAAATTTTAAAAGGTTGAAATGTACTATACATATATTTTGTAAGAATGTATTATGCAATTCCTTCTTTTATATGAAGAATTTTAATTAATTTGCTGTGATCCTAAGCTTTGGAAAATTAGAATTCTTGGTAATTAATTTTTATGTGGCAATACAGTATTACAGTTGTATGTGTCGCTAATTTTGTAGTGAAATTGCAAAATAAAAGAGTGTTTACACATCATATATTGTAAATTCACTTAATAAGGTTTTTTTGATTTTATCCTCATTTTTCAATGGAAGTACTTCACATAAATGTCCCCATGTGAAACATCTGCACCATGCACATTACTGCATGCATTCACCGCTTTATAAACAAAGTCATACACCTGGGATAGAGGAAAAATTCTAATTTTGAGAACCATTAGGTTGTGGAATGGTATCCCAAGGGAAGCAGGAGAAGCCATAACCACAAGCTATTTAAAAACAAATTGGAAAACCTGAGCAGTACCGGCTAAAGAACAGAACATCACTGGGAGAGAGACACAACACAAATTATGTGCAAGTGGTTTTCCCTCTCTTCATTCTGCAATTGCACAGAAGGATGAGGCCGAGATGAACACAGAGCACCACACTGGCTTGCTAGAGGAGTTTCTGTGGAAAAATCCAGCTTTGCTTTAGAACACACACACATACATAGTCAGATTTGTGTCTTCTGCACTGACATGAGAATCGTACCTGAGCTTCCTTTGTGGGAAGAAATGGCAGATGAAGATAACGCATTCCTCTTGCACTGAAGGAGTTTGAAATCATGCAGTGTGAGCTGCACTTGTGAACAAATGACCCAAAACATCTCCCTTTCTCTTACAGGAGAAATGCAAGCTCTTTGGAAACATCTCTGTAATAGTTTGGGTTGAAAGACTAGGCCCTCTATGTGAGGGTGTCTGAAGAGTTGTATATATTTTCAAATTAAATAACTAAACATTAAAAAGAAATATGCTGTAGAAAATAGCTGTCTGAAGCTTGTACTATAAGCAATATCCATTTTTTTGCACACCAGCATGCATAAATGAGGACCAAATCTGCTTAGCATTGAAAATTGTGGAATGCATGAAGACAAGACAGATCCAGCTTCTACAAAATAAATTCATGGCTTTCTGTGATCTCCGGAACATATTTATCCCAAGGAACTTTTAGAAGGGCAGGGGAGACCAGATTATAGCTGTAGCTCATAACGTTTCTTGATTGGCTCACAAGAGGCTGGTGAAGACATGGGCTAAACCAAACATCACCTGGACTTCAGGGCAGCCCATGCCTCACCTCACATCCCACCACCTCATGCATCCATTTACAATAGCCTATTGCTCCAAAAGATTTTGTTCCCAGGAAAAGGTGGCATAAGATTGATTTATGGTTTCCACCTTTAAGTCAAGGTTCCTCTCTTGCCACCAGCAAGTAAGTTCCACACAGGTAAAACAGACTTCTAACCAGCAACATAAAAAGCCCCTTTTTCCCTTTCACCCTCCTGGTCCATGCTCAGTGCCATTCCTAACCTTGGCCTCCAGGAGGGAGAAGCTGGAGGAGCTCTGCCCACCTTTCCTCTCCAAACACTGCAGGACAAGTGAGGAGTTGTTTTTTGAAAGAAACATTTCAGAGCAAGAGGTCAGTCCTGCTAGCAACAGAGGAGACTTGAGAGCGCAAGAACTAAGCTGGACAAAAACCTGCAGATGTTCTGCACTTCCACTAAGCATCAGATCAGGTTTTTCCAAGCTGAGCTACTTTGGGATACACTGCCGGCAGCAGATCTCATGTCCTGTGCATGCTCAGAAGGACCAATTTTCTCCACAGGCTGTACAGATTTGAAGCAGCCTGCGTGCCACTAATGGTACATCATCATTTGTATATCTCTGCCCTCAAACTCATTACCTCAGCAAGGGAGGCTCAGGACAGAGAACCAGGGCTGGCCACAAGACAACGCAATACTGCAGGAGTCAGGGCTCAGCTCCTGTGGAAGAAAACAACCTGAAAGGCTGCAGGCTGCTCTACTCCATGCTGTCCTTCAACTGGCACCATGACAGCTGACAGAGCAGGGTTGCAAATCTTTGCATGCCCAGGTGAAAATGAGGAGAGCCCTCCCAGCTAAGCACGTTCTCATGTCCCCTAGGTCTGTTGCCTGATGTGCAATACAGATCAGATCCCCTGAACACAAAGCCCTGGCAACCTTCAGGTGCTTCTTTATTACTGTTCTGATCCAATGAGAAAGAGTCCTACAGCACTACCTTGGCACTGCAAACTGCTTGTTGAGTATTATGTTAGGAAATGACAGAAGTTAAATGACCTTTTTTTTTCCCACACTATGTACTATCGCATTAGGGAGAGGGAATATCAGTTATTTTTGTTTGGATCCTCAACCATACATGAAACTATTTTAAGGGGGGTAGGGGGAGTGGGCAGGGAGGGGCAGGGAATGCAACATACCATAGGAAGCCAATATTATTTATCTTCCTTTAAATAATTGCATGTAAAAAACTGTAGACAAAAGTTTAATATATATGTTATTCATTACAGCCTTCTCCATGCATTTTTGCCTCTGACTTTGAGGGACAGTAGGAAGAAGGGAGAGAACTGTTCATATTCACGTTGTGGGAAATTATTCTATCTACTCTCTATGGAGGGAGATCAAGTATTCTGCACTTAGTGATGCAGAAGTCAGTTTGGGGTCTCTCACCAAAGTTGAGTTTGGATTCTCTCACAGGATTGTTTATTTAGGATAGAGCACTCTGGGTGCCAGACTTCAGTAGGTCTGAGCTGCATTACTGTCTGTGCTTTTAGTCTAAGTATTGTGGATACTTTTGTAATTTATTAATTATAAATTTGATACATTTTAACATTTTGCCAGAAACAAGGAAAATTATATTCCTATTTTCATTTTCTAGCCACATCCTGAGTCTATTACTTGCCTCCTACTAAGAGAAAGAGAAATAAGATTAAATTGTAACAGGTGTCTTGATAAGAGCATTAGACAAACAGTTCTACAGCTGACCCAAAACTCCATGCAGATATTCTCAGTACAGTTGTTAACTGTTTATTTATGCTTATATACACTCACGCTTGTAAATATTGGTTCTTGAATCAGAATGAAATAGAGGTATTTTCTTATTAGTGACACTAGGCTCAAATTATAATCATTACTAGTACTATCTTTAAAAATACTGTTTTAAACCTATGAGCAGATATAGATTTTGCATTTCCATTACAATACTTTAATCTATGACCTTTGTCCTTTTATTACGATACTATTGAAATTAGGTTGTAGGAATGATGATGTGGCTGCTAATTTATTCATTGCTTTTTCTTTTCCTTTTTTTTTTAACCTAAAGGTAGTAGAAAGGTCTGAAAATTATTTCAAATCAGATATTTTTTTTATCTGTGATAGTGCTTTTCCCATGAATACAGGGCTTTGTTGAGTCTAGCAAAGGCTATTACTTTGTCCTCAGGTTAATATACAGACAGACAAAAAATGAGACGCTGGACCTCATAAACATGGTTAGAGCCAGTAATCAAAGGCATGCCTTAACATAGGCATAACACGTTCCTAAAAACTATTTTAAAGCAAATTTAGTGAAAAATTTATATATATATATATGTATATATATATATACACACATATATATACACAAACAATACTAAGTTGTTAATTCCAACACTTCCATTCCTACAAGGCCTCCAGCAGTTTCTCAGTACAAGAAGAAACACAAATGAATGACATTTTCACTTTCTATTTCATATCAGCACGCTAAGCTAAATTAGCTAGTCCCAATTCTCGTTTCAGACAGAAGTAAATCTGGTATAATTCCAGCACAACCAATGACAGCGCCTACCTCACCAGGGTGAATCTATGAAATCATGCCTCTGCTACTTACATTTGTAATGTGTGGGGACAGGGACAAAACAGCACCTGCCCCTCTCCTTGCTACACACAACAGCCATAGTCCCTCCCCAGGATTTTCTAACACGCGATATTTCTCCACCTTTAGAATACACTTTGTCAAATACTAATGTCGTAACAGATAATGCCAGTGCCAGGGAACAGACACAGTCATCCTAATCCCCTGTTTCCATGATAAAAACCTGAATGGATACATTTCCAGTGTACCAAGATAACGCCTCATGTATGTAACTCACACAACTAACAACATGCCTTCGTTAGAGGCACTTGAGAGAATTTTACTTTGTCCATTTTAGCTTTATTTAACAACAGTCATACACCATTCACATTAGCTCAGATTACGCATTTAATTTCCTTAAGTGCTACTCTTAAAACATCACCATGCTTAATGTTGACGTCTAAATAGTACCACTTACGCTTTGCTGTGAACACCTCATTAAAGCAAATGGAGCAGGTAAGGAGGTAAAGCATCTGCCTTTGTTGAGGCAAATGGAGAATTGTGTGCCTTTGTTTGACTGGGAACAGTTGAGCATGATTTTCAGCCTGTGTAAACTGATGTAGCTCCATAGATTTCATCAGAGCTCCTCTGATTTATATTAGTTACAGATAAGGCAGGGTTTCCTGAAAGCCTCAGATGACACAGTATTCCCTATGTCCATAAGGTCATTCAAGAGATGCCTCCAGAGCACTGATTGTTTATGCACTGGATATGGAGGTATTTTTTAAAAGGGCTACTCATATGTCATCATTCCCGTGGGAAAAAAAATCCTTTTTTTCCTTTATTCACTTGAATATCAAATGTGTGAATATTTATTACAGTGAAAAAAACAGTACTTTTTTTCAATTAAAATAAAAGGGAAAAAAAAGTGAGGGGGAAGACAGATATTTTTCCTGACTTGCCAAAATTTCTCTCTTGGAATAAATTCAAGTGCAGAGTATTTTGCAGCCCCAAAAGTGTAAAAAGAACCAGAAAGTTACTCAAATTATTCTGCATTTTTACTCTATTATAGCCTTCTGTGAACATAGGTAGATATACCACAGTTACAGATTTTTACATGTATTTTTAAGTATTGTGGAAGACAAAAAAAGCCAAGACCAGGGTTTGCTGAAGTGAATAGATCAAGAGATCCTGCTAAACCAACCAAAACTTGGCTTCCTTTGCTGTCGCATCCACAGTAGAATCAATGGCTTACAGAGAAGATTTTGCCCCTTTCTACTGCAGCAAACTGTGACGGTGACAGATTAGACAGACTATTTCATCTAAAACATGGTTTAGCCATAGAGCTGTTGTCAGTATGCTGCATCGCTTCCTAAACTCTGAATTAGTGTCCCACCACCCTATATAAATTGCCCTCTGTCTCCTCAGCTCCCACACCACCATGTCACTACCTTACCAACAGAGAATAAAGTGGAACACCATTAATGTTTGAAAAATCCTTTGAAAAACTGGGATGAAAGCTGTTATACAAGTGAAAAGTATTCTTATTATTATTATTTCCTTGATTTCAATGTGAGCTGTAATAGTGGTTTTTTTCCAATTAGTTGCTTAAAAGAGAAGGAAAAATTAGCTGCTGCTCTGTTTTCAAAGCCAGCAGAGGCCACTGAGGAATTTACAGCATTCTCTTTCAGATATTTCTTAACTCCTTTTGCCCCAAAATACAGAACCAGGGTTAAACACGGTCAATACCATTTCTACTTGTCAGGAGTCTTGGAAACAAGGAGCTAATGCAGGCTGCAGCAGCTATTGCTTTTACTGACAGCATATGTTTGTTGTGAGATGAACAGTTTAAGCCAACTGACTACACAGGAACACTAATAGCAAAGGATGGGCTATATTAACTTCAAAAAGCTTACATTAATACAATGTGAAATTGTAGATTTTGTGAGGCTTTCAAGTCCATTTTTTCGGAGTAATTTGTGCACAAAAAGTCTTAGAAGCTTTTCTGACACAAATAAATAAACAAATGCCTCCTCCTACTCCCACTTGTTCCTCTAATCTATTACCTAAATGGATTATCCTCAGGTTTTTTTCCCTCCAAAAGTTAAGAGCAGAGGAGGCTTAAATAAGTGAAAGTAAAATCTATTAACACCGTTTTGCAACTTTATTGATAGCACCAGAGCCATAAAAGCCGTCTCCTGCCACTTGGTAGCACAAATGCGGAGAGTTCCCATCTCCTCGCCTGGCGGCAGGGGAACCCAGTGGTCAGTGAAGCTGAGTTTCCACAGCAACACCCAGTTATGTTTCCCAGGCAACCAGGATCCTCAAAATTGGGTGGCAATTGCTGAGCAGAGTGGTTTGGGGACAGTAAAATCTATTTTCCCACTTCACCAAAGCAGGAGCTGTGCTGGTGGCTGGCCCAGGTGGGATGTAAGGGAAGAAGGGGCTGCAGCCTGACTACAGGATGCAGCTGCTTCTCCTGGCTCACATCTACATTCAGCTGCTTCAATCTCCCCACTTTGTTCAGCAGAGTGCTCAAAAAAGTAACATTGTACATTTTTATTTACAGTTATTTTCTTCTTTTGCTAATTTCATACTTACCACTCCTACATTCCTGTCTATTTTTAATACTACCTCATACATATTTTGTGCCCGCTTTTGGGGACCCTGTGTTTTATTAAATGCTGCATTAACAGCAGAGGACCAAACCTCTGTTTCATTCCGTTCTCAGTTTGAACAACACACCGCTGCAGGCAAGGAAAGGATTGTTCAGGTCACAAAATTCAGATTCTAATTAATTTTATCAAAAAAAACCATGATTTAGGAGGAGGGGCACAATAAGCTCATCCCTGGTATTTAGACAGATGTGGACCCAGAGTTTTTTATGAATTCTTTAATCCAGTGCCCTGTTGTTATTGGTGTAGACCCTGATTGTTTTATCAGTACCTGGCTTGCTGTCATCTGAGGGCATTAGGAAAGGGGAGCAAATGGGGCAAACATTCTCTAGGCAGAAATTCACATCTCTATGTATCTTGACCATTATTTTCAGATTTGGGAAAATGATTATTTGAATATTGTCACTTTCTAGGCATTCTTGAGCTGACTTACAAGGCTTTGAAGAAGTTTTATTACTTCAAAGAGCATACTGACAGCTGGTCTTGTCCCTGCAGATGACAGGAATTCAAACAGGCCAAGAATGACCTATCTGAGGATGAAAGTTAATGTTTCCAGTAGCTTTCAACAATGTTTTCCTGGCATGGAGAAACAACTCCAAGCAAGACACACAGGAAAATACATGAGATGAACCAGCATCTTCACGTGTTAATCAGTGTGATCAGGCAAGATTCAAAATATTGCAGAATGTTGTGCGACTCTTGATATGGTCACAAAAAAAAAAAATCCCCAATCTAGTATTAGGCAAATAGCATAACCTTAGCTTCTTCAGATATGAGAAACTGTCCTGGTTTTCCAAGTTATCTGGGCCTCAAAATCCCACTGTACCTTCCAGTGCAAATATAGCCGGTGCTCCCTCTTCCCTCAGAGGCTGTGAGAGAAGGTGCAGTCACACCAGGTCCACTTCTCTTTGCCAGTTGAAGCTAGAGAAAGAAAAGAACTGAGGTCATGTCAGAGAAGATTTGCTCTTCTTTCTATTCTGCAGGCACAAAAGACTGAAAAATAGAGATTTTTGACTGTATGCTCACGTGCTCTAGGTGCTTCATGCTGCCAGAAATTAGTGACTCTTGTGACGTGACTGCTAACTACCATGTAGACCTGGGAGGAAAGTATCCTAGGTCATGCACAGTTTTAATCTTTTCCTTCTGTAAATGCCATTAGGAAGGTCAAAATTAGACATCTCCTGTTACTGGAAACTCTGAGACCTATGTCCTCTATGCCCTTTTTTAATGATATGGCATACAGCTAAAGTAAAAGATAAACACCACCTATTTGGTCTATGTTTTAAAAGGCTGTTTCTAGTGCCTGTTTAGAATTGAACAAGCGCTGTTAATCTGTGTTCAGTCTCTTCCAACAGCCACTGCTGCAGAAAGAATTTTGTCTAATGCTCACCTTACTAGACTCAAAATGTAAGAAAAAAAAATCTTCTTCTATCAGAACGTTGTTCTAGTCTACACAAAATTTAATTATCTTAAGCAAACTTACAAACGATGAAGAAAAAACTGAGTTAAAATTTGTGAAATGTGTGTCTGAAAATTAACTATCAAGACAGGTCATGTATGTATTAAATAACTTTTCAGCTCATCTTAAACAATCATAGATTTATACAAATATGACTGCTCCAAAAAAAAAGAATTACTATCTCCACTGTTCTGAGTCTCACTCTGTCCTACCCTTCTCTTGTACTTCAAGAGTCCCTGCCACTGAAGCTCTTGAGTAACTTGAAAAGCTCTTGCAGGCGTGGTGTACTCCTTCCTCCCTTCCTCCCTTCCTCCCTTCCTCCCTTCCTCCCTTCCTCCCTTCCTCCCTTCCTCTGTGGTGCAAATGCATCAGCCAAAATGTTGGAGGAGGCTCTAGGATATCACAAATGTGAAATCTAAAAGCTTAAACTTTTGGCATTGCAAGGTTCCAATACTTGCAAGGGTCTTCATGGTGTGTCTGGAGGTTTGGGGAGCATGAAGTGTGTCTATATATTTGGGATCAAAGGGAATAAGCAGCTAAAGCATCAGGAGGGCCTGAAGAGCCAGAGAAATGAAAAGTCATGATCCATCTTAACATAATATGGTACCATTCTTGCTTCTCCAGCACTTTAAATTTATCAAAAAATCAAGGCTGCCACTTTTTTCTACTTGTAAAAAGAACAAAACAAGATGAAACAAAATATAACAACAACAACAAAAAAGGAAGATGGGGTAAAAAGAAAGAAAGAAAACCCAACAACTGTGACAAGCATAAGGGTTTTTTCTGAAACAGCTGGCTGATTATGTGTTTTTTCAATGATTCAATACATCTGGGCCAGAGGAAACATTTGTCAGAATAATGTTGGTCTGTTCCCATACAAAATGCACGTTTTGGTAGTAATCACTCTCCTGGACTTCTGAAAACCCTATCTGAAACTGCCCTGTTCACATGGACAGAGGCTACCTGTGCTCACTGAATGGGCTGAGCTCAGGCTGCCTTTGTGAATGGCCTTCCTCAACTCTTTACACCATTCAGCGTGTATTCCTCCTATAAGCAGGAAACGCAAAAGAGGCAGCACTGTGTGAGGGAGTGCTGCTGTTCCTACATTGTTTTATCACCAAACAGCCAGCAAGTGCTTTGAATTCCCAGAGCGGAACTAGTACACAAACAGAATTCACAAGAATGCCTTAAGTCTTGAGGATGAAGCTGCAGGATACAAATGTATTACAGTGTCTAGGCAGCACAGGAAGATATTATACCGTGATCCCTTCTGAATCTTGTCCTCTGGCTTTAGATAGGGCCTCTGCACTGCTCAGTGCTGACATTATATGGTCTAGAAGTCTAAGGTAACTGAAAATGTCCCACAAACTTGCACTGCCTCTGCTCAAGAATGAGCCTGGAATCACAGCAGAGCTTACAGAGGGAAGTTCCACTTCTGCTGAAGAGAACTATTTATTGCTTTGTAGACACTGGTTGCAAAGTCTGGCCATTCTTTGGACAACAGCAGAACTGTGAGTTGAGCTGATATCCTAGGAACATTTAATCACAAATCTCTACCACATCATATAGCCTACTTTAAAAATTGGGGTTTTCTGAGAATGAAAGGCCCAGCAGAGGTAGTACTGTGGGATACTCCCAGAGAGCAATGCTCTTACTGCTTTCTGTATGATGTTGGCAAGGCAAACAAAGTAGACAAAGAGGAATCAAAGTTTTGTGAGAGGGGTTAAAGAATTCTTTATGTCATTTACTAGTGGTGGTCCATCAAACATTTGAGAAACAAATTCTGCATTGCTGCAATGACTCTTGAACCTTCCTGTTTACCCTTTCCTCCCTTCCCTCAAAATGCTTTGTCCAGCTCTAAACGAAACAGGCAGTCACCTTCACTTCTACCTCAGCAAGGTCAAAGTCATTGAATGTGCCTTAAAGATAGAAGGAAAGTCAGCCAAAGGAGCTGAAAGCAGCACCCACTGTAGCAATGAGGACTTTGCCTACTACTGGGACTGTCTGAAGCAATTTCACAAATGCACTTGTGAATCAGACTTTTATCATCAGGATTGCAGTTTTCATTGTGGTGTAGTCAAACATCTATGTTGCTTTTCACAGGGACAGCATGGGTGCTTTGCAACATGAACTTGTTCAAGTTTAAAGGACAGAGATTCATGTAACAATACCAAGAGAATAGAGAGGAAATATGTAATCTTGGGTCTAATCTACTTGTGCTTAATACTCTCCCTTATCCTGCTTGCCAAAAATGCCTGTTACTCTGTTGGTTTTCTATTGCTGAGAAAAAGGTTGCACTGGTAGTATGCAATATAATGATTTTGTTTTGGTTTTCATAAAGCTGATTTTGCTTTCTTTCCCTGACTTTTAAACTTTGTTGCAGGTCAGGTGCTGTGCAGCAGTTCCAGAGCAACCCTATGCTTCTGAGACAGCTAGGCTTCTTCCATGTTGTCTTCTTCTAGTCTGTCAGCAGTTGGTCCAACTTCCTCATACTCTTCCTTACTGTTCTGGATATCGGCCCAAGTTGCTGCATTCAAAGGAAAAAGAGCTGCATTCTGCTCCATTGTTCAGTTCAAAGTTACCGTGGTGGCCCTGTCTTACATTTCCAGTCCTTTTGTTCTTTTCCAGCATTGTGCTCAAGGCCTGATTATGAGTGCTCGCAGATCTAGTGATTTTCATCTTAGCACACTGTCAGGTTAAATCACTGGCAATGTCCTCTCAACGGGAGTTTGCAGTTCAAGGACTGCCTTTGGATCAGGCGTTGCATGATTCAAATAAAAAATTCATATGCAAGTGTTTGGTGCTGTAGTGACAAGGTGCTATTGCTGCCTGCATTTAGTGACCTTTTTTTATGAGTGTGAAGGACTTGCTGCCAGAGACAGAACTGCTCTGTGAAATACCACAAACATGGCATCCTCTCAGAGCTGCGGTTCTGGGGACTTGCGCAGCAGAGCAGCCCCGTGATGCCACCTTTCTTTGTTCCTGATCAATCCTGCACAACAGGAAGTCCTTTGCTGGGATATCAGTTTATTCCTGACCAATCTTGTACCCAGACCAGCTCAGAACCAAGGAATGATTTACACTGAAGGATCTGACTGAAGCAGATTCAATCAGATTAAGTTGCTCACAGTCTTTTCTAGCTGAGTTCCACTTTCCTGGACAGGCAGCTGAGATTTATAAACCCCATAATGGTGAAAAAGGTGCAAAATCCACCCTCATATCTAACAGGACTTCACCATATTCCAGTGTCTGCTGCCTCTTGTGCTATCGCTGTGCACCTTCTGAGAGAAGCTGGTTACATCATCCCTACATTCTCCCATGTGGCAGTTCTAGACAATGGTAATATCCTTCCCAAGTTTTTTCATCTGAAGACTGAACAAACCCAGCATCTCCTCAAACATGATGTTCTCCAGCCTATTGACCACCTTCGTGGCCTTCACTGCACTCAGTCCAGCATGCCCTCTCCATCTGCTTCTGAATGTTAAGAGCATGAAACCACCAAAAAGATTATAAGATCATTTCCCTGACTTCCCTTTCACAATTTCTGAAGGGGTTAGAAGAATCTGTGTCTGGTCTGCCACAGCAATCCACTGTAGATTTTTTGCACCAGTTAATCAGCATGTTTCTGACTGAAAGGGTGGGAAACAACATAGGAAAGTAGAGACCAAAACACGTTTTAATTACAAATGTGAAGTACTGTGTAAGCATTGCAGACAAAACACAATTCAGACTATTTTGTCATACAGTAAAGATAGGAAGAGGTAGCCTAATTATTTCTTTTGGTCCTCTTTCCAAACTTTACAAACTAACAGCAGTATTGTAATTACTGCTTGGTAACTTTAAATTCCTGTAATGGAATCTGATTGGTGGCAGCACCTTGAAAATCATTAAAGAATTTTGAAATCCATTAAAGAATTAAAAACAATCTTATTAATAAGAACAGAATACATTCAAACTCTGTAACTAGTATGTAATTCTCCTGAAAAGCATATTAATTAGTGCCTAACAGGATTATTAATTTCTATTTTTTGTGCTAGACAGATACTTGAGTAATAGGAGCTTGACTGAGCAACTGAATAATCAAAAATCATTGCAACCAGTGTGCACCAGGTTCATTCTGCTCCCTGAGCTGCCAAAAAATAAAAAATCATTGACTTTGTTTAGCTATTTTTTTAACTAGTTTTGTTTGCTGGGTGCTTATGGGGAAGCAACAGCCCTTTGCAGTTCCTGGGGATTAAACAGAGGTATTTTAATGTGACCTTTTTAGGTGTCGAAAAAAATGTTTTCAGTAGTGTCAGTCCAGTGGATTTAATGGAATAGCTACAACAAGGAATTTTCCCCTTTGTTTTGAAAGGGGAAAATCTTTGGGGATTTGCTTCTTGCCTCTTTTTCCTTTGATTAGTAAATCAGCAAAGGGCTGTGTTTCAAATGGATACATGGTAGGCACTTACTCTGGAAGAACTACTTTATAATGCATTTTCCTGAGGGCAAACAGCATTTGAGGAAAATGCAGAGAACCAAGTTAGGTAAGCAAGGTGGGCTGCCTCTCCTACGGATACAGAGCCCTGCGTAAACAGGAACAAAGACGACACAGAAAGCTACGTACCATTTTCATAAGTTCTAACTGAAATTGTATAAACATAAGCATAATCATATTTTCCATTCCCCTTGGCATCACTTTGTGGTTTATTTGTTTTCTGATGTGCCCTACATCATCGTCTTTCATGTTTTAGAGATGTGAATTGTCAGTAGTTTCCTTAGCTGCAGTTGTACTCCTAAGAAATATGGGGAAGTCCTTCACTGCATGGAAGATCGTTATGTAACAGATAACGGGGAGGGGTGGGGGGGGATGTCTCTGCATCAACTGGTGGCATAATCCCCAAGGGAAAACAGACTTTAGTGGAACAATCAGAAAACTGGCTTGCTTTATGGTGTTTACACTGCTGCTTGCTAATGGATCACCATAAAGGAAGCAAAAGGACTCTTACACTATTGAGTATGCTATCATGGGAGTCTTCTGAGTGCGCCTTTTTTATTTGCTGCAGTCAGGTTAATGAGCTCACCAGCCCACTTGATGTCGAGGACTTTGTAACAAAGCAATCTCTCATTAAATGCTGCCTGGCACCACTCTCTTGAAGCAAAGGGACATTCAGATTATTGAATGCCTTTGTATTCCTCATTCCTACCAGGC
Source organism: Oriolus oriolus (assembly GCA_013400235.1). Lineage (NCBI taxonomy): Eukaryota > Metazoa > Chordata > Aves > Passeriformes > Corvidae > Oriolus > Oriolus oriolus. Next base: position 46,719 of record VXBT01003633.1, on the reverse strand, counting down.
TATGGCGTCCAGCAGTGGCATCAGTCCCGCACACTTACTGGCAGCCATCCAGTCATGTGCCTGCCCTCTTCAAACTGCATGGGCATTTGCCAATCTAAGCAGCACTAGTAGGCAAACAAGCATGGCACACGACTGCTTTGGCTGGTAGCCAGATGTGCAGCTGTACCATCTCACTTCCCCACTACTGTATGGAGAAATGCATTCTTTCACCATTCTTTCCCATTCAGTTGATTTACACGGGGAAGTTTTGTTGCAGTACAAAGGAATGTGCATTTATCTGCATTCTCTTTCTGCTTTAACACCTTTTTTTTAGTCTCAGTAGTGCAGGTCATGAATTCATCTGTGGCTTTATTTAAATACCTCATGGCTGACAGTTTCTTCAATGAAATGACCCCAGAGTGTTATCAGCTAGCTAGCAGGTGTGTCTCTTTATTCAGAATCTTGCAGGCAACGGTGCATCCTGGGTAAAGAGCAAGCTATGCATGATCCAGCTCTTCCCTACATTACTCAGGAGATTTAATGGTTCGCTGTCATGAAAGCACTTACAAAGATTATTTTTTTTCTGGGTTGGCTTTCTGCTGGGCTTTGTGCCCTGAGATATTTTGACACAAACACATAAAATGATAAAGAAGGATTTTTTATGAAATACTTCATCTCATTCAAAAAAAAAAAAAAACCTCAGCCTTGATCAGGCTATTGTTTTTTGTTGTAAGATACTAAACAGATATTTAATAATAAAGTAGCTACTCTGTCTATAGTTCCACTAGTAAACAGCCTTGTAAAGCATCGTGTCCCTGTGTGTGTCTGTGCACATANAAGGATTTTTTATGAAATACTTCATCTCATTCAAAAAAAAAAAAAAACCTCAGCCTTGATAAGGCTATTGTTTTTTGTTGTAAGATACTAAACAGATATTTAATAATAAAGTAGCTACTCTGTCTATAGTTCCACTAGTAAACAGCCTTGTAAAGCATCGTGTCCCTGTGTGTGTCTGTGCACATACAAGTACACCCTGTTTCTATTCAGCCAGCCTCTAATGTTGAAGAAATCCTCAAAGTCGGGTTACTAGAGTGGCAAGAGAAAACGAGACTAAAAAAAAAAAAAAGCCTTAAAGAATGAAGTCAAGGAGGAGACTATAGACAACAGAAGGAATCCCCTTGTCCTTCCAAATAGTGTTATATTGTGTTTTAGGACACAGTTTCTCGAACCTTTTCCTTTACAGGGCTACTTCTTTGCCTGCCTCACCATGGAAGGAGAGGGAAAACACGGAGTCCAGCAGTGTTTTCAAGGCTCTTGCATGAGTTCAGGGTAGTCTGGGGAGTTGTTCCCTGGGGCACTCCTCTTCTCTTCCCCAGACAAACAGCAGATTTGATCGTACCAGCACTCAACCAATGTTTACCCACACTATAAGTCAATTTTTCCTTCTATCAGCAGTGAACTGAGAGGAGGTCCTACCCAGGTGATGTTTGTGTGCTCAGAAATAGAAGTGATAGGCTCACTTAACCTTCCTTGAGAAAGAATTCAGAAAATTCAGTAAAGTTCCTTGTTTGTCTGTCAGTAAAAAGACATGAAAGGGCAATAAAGACAATGGAAATTAATTTTATGCTGACATAAAGTCAAATGGAGTTTTGCTGGAGCGCAATCTGACATCAGTTTTGCTCCTGCTTCCATTGAAATTAGCAAGCAAGCTTTTATTGACTTAGTGAGCAGGACTGTGATTCACAAATTTGGCTAATCCACTCATATTTTCAATATGAGATTTTGAAAAGGTCACAGAATGCAGAGTCAAGACCGTTGTCCCCAGAAGGGTGTTGGCTTGAGACCAGGCAAAGATAATAAAACCAGTTGTCCAGCTTTTCAGTATTCAATACATACCAGCTGCATTGACTAATAAGACAAGATGCTGGACTTAGGAATGCAAGAAGGTCTTTCTTTCCAGCCTTCTCTATTCTGTCTCTACCAAGCAGATGATTTTTTAAGTAGGAAGGGCACTTCAAAACCAAAAATCCCAATGACGTGTGCTTTATTTCCAAGTGGAAGAAGTACATTTATAGAAATGTGCTATTTAAAATGTCTTACAGAATATAATGATAAGGGCAAAATGTGAACCTTATTGAAAAATAAATACGTTGCTGAAAAATCAGCAAGGCTTCAACATCCATTTATATGTAAAAATAAATACATTTTTAAAACAGAATTCAGTTCTTTAAATACAATCCCAGTAAATAATTTTAACTCTGTTGTTGGTCTTGGGGTTGTGGTTTTTTACTGTGACAATACTTCTCTAGAAATTTTTCTGGAAATTGGGTACATTTTTGACAAGTATCTGGGCAAAATTTAAATCCATCTTTCAACCACTAGTTTTCTCTGAGACATATGACATGCAGCAAGATCCTCTAGCCTGTTTTATTTGCATTCCACTCAACCCATGTGTCAAATACTACTTTACCCACTTTGCAGAGAAGGTATGTTGGATTTATCTCATTCTTCCATTTTCCTACTTCCTCTCTTCCCAAGTTGAAGCATCGGTATTGACCATTTGAAAACATCAAACCTTACAGAATCACAGAATTGTTAGGGTTGGAAGGCAGCTCTGGAGATTATTTAGTCCATCCCCCGACCAAGGCAGGGTCATCCAAAGTAGGCACTCAGGAACATATCCAGGTGGGATTTGAATGTCTCCAGAGAGGGAGACTCTGTGGTCTCCCTGGGCAGCCTGTTCCAGCATTCTGCTGCTCTCAACTTAAGGAAGTTCTTCATCATTTTGAGGTGAAACTTCTTGTGTTTCAGTTTATGGCCATTAACTGTAGCAAAAATATATCAATAAATAGCTGCAGCTTGGTTTTGGATAATGGGCACCCAGATACTCAAAAGACATTTAAGAATACAAGCCTCACTGGTCTCCAACGCTAGAGTAAACTGTGAATTTTACATCCAGGATCATTTAGAGATCAGTTTCTGTAGAGAAAAAAATGCATTTTGAAGTCCCATACATCAATAATTGCACATACATTTTGCAATTCATTTGCACTTCCATTGCTAAGAGACATTTGCTTATATTGAGGCCAGCATGAGTTATTATAGTTCTCTGCTCTAATCTCTCACACTACACAGGCCATAGCATTTCACTTTGCAATACCCACCACACTGCAATCAGCACTGCAGTAAGGAGAGAAAAACTGCTGGTCCCTTCTTCCCCACCTTCAAAGAACTGTCAGGTTTCTATTTCTAGTACCATTAACTTTTCTGAAAAAGAAGTGCTTTCATCATTTTTGTTGCCAGGCAGTTTCAGCTCCCTGTTCAAATCAGCAAAGATGGGGGACAGTTGAGGTTCAATCCTGTGTGATGCTGAGCCGAGGCTTGTGCTCAGGAGTGCTGAAGAGCTGAGTGAGGCTTATGGGCTTTGTGAGACACGCCTTCCCTGCTTGTTTCCTGCTGGGAACGCAACTCAGGGACAGCAAAGGCATGGTAAGCAGAGCCATGACAGCTACCAATAAATGGAGTCTGCGAAAGACAAGTTTTTCTTCAAGTGGACCGGTTGTTATTTATGTTTACAAGTGTATTGTCCTTTACTTTTCCCAAAAGAACTAACATAATCCCCAAAACTTCATAAAACTTGCAGAATGCACATTTTTATCCAGATGGTTTCAATATTTTGTTTCATGTTTTGCAGCTTTCAATGCTCCTGTTCCTAAAAAAAAACCCTATCAAGCAAGAGGTTATTTACAGACCAGGCTGATGATGTTTTTCTTTCATCAGCTATCTTAGAGGGTTAATTAAGAAATAGAGCAGCAAAATGGGAATCAAGGAAAAATAGGAAGTGTGCTTATTAACAGCGCTTTTGTTTGCATTTCTAATTGCTTCCTTCAAGTACTTTGTCTCGGCTATGACAGCCAGCACGAGCCCTGGTGTAACTCTGACTCCAGTTCATGGTGTGTTTCATTCAGGGAGGGAACTGGGAGTCTGGCACATGGGGAATTCTGCAGGTAGGGGTGATACTGAGCTCGGCAAATATGCCACATCAGCAACATGTCAGGCCTGCGCACTTCGTGTGGCAGCACCGACCCTTTCTCCTCGCTCCATCCCTCACTCCTATCTGATCACGTTTTAACAGCTAGAGAGATGATGAATGATGAATTAAGTATCCATTCCAGCACAATCCTGAATGCAGTCATGTATACCATTCAAAATTTTTGGTTATTCGGTGTCAAGTTCCAAATATTAGGAGGAAGAATTTGCAGTGCAATATTAGTAGGGTAAAAAAAAAAAGAAAAAAAAATCAGCCTGTCTCGTCTGCTGACGATGAGAAGATTGGCTGCTTAAATTCTCCAAAAGCAGCCTTCAATTTTTTATCTAGCTATTTATAGAAAAGTGCAGAAACAGCTGAGCTGAGTGAAGTGATGTCACTTTCACTGGGAGGACGGCTCGCTCGGCAGCATGCCGAGGCGGCAGAGTGTGCTGGAGGCTGGGACTGCAGCCCCACTGCGCGAGGAGCTGGAAACATGGGCATTTTTCAGCTCGGCTGATCAATACGGCATTGATGGCTCTCGGCTGACCTTCAACCCCTCCGGAATAGCAATGGGCAGGCGCTGCATCTTGCAGGCTGCGAGGGCTGCTGCGTGTTAGCTACCAATTTTACAATCGATCAAAAGTCATCTTTGTCAATAAAGCTGGAGATTTCAAGCAACGGCAAGCAATTTTGGAAAGGTCAGGGCTGGGTTTTTATTTGTCCGACCTCTGCTTTCAAGCAGGAGCATGGTCCCTTATACCCATTAACAGTAGTAAGAAAATTTAAGATTTGTTTTTCCCCCCCTCTTCCATGTATTTTTAGTAAGCCTTTGGGCATTTTCCCTGTCCCTAAAAGAATACGGTTGCGTGGCAACGTCCCCGGTTGCCATGGCGACTCGGTGTGTAAGCAGCTGCCGCAATCAGCATTAACTCCAGGCTCGCAGGTTTGTCATTCCAATGCATAGGGAGGGGGAGACAAATAGGACAGCAGCGCAGCGCCGTAAAAGGGAAGTCACCTAGATAATGTCACTCACAAACATATGTTCCCCAATTATTCTTTCCACTGTTTTATTGCCGCAATTATAGCTAAACTAAGATTACAAAATTATATGGTTTTAATTTGCCTCCGTCGACTATGTTTCACTTCCATTAAAATGAAGTCTAAACCCATTTAAGTAGCAAACTGTTGGCTCTGCAGAGGATGGAGGATTTTGGTTTACCAGTGAGTATTTCAAGAACTAGGTAAAAATAATTCCCCTAGGAATCTTGATATCTAGGCAAAATGAGGCACAGCCCAGGGTGCTGGAGTGCCTGTTTCTTTTGTGCTGCCTTGAACTCCACAACACAGCCACCACCAGTGATGCCGGCTGGGATCATCCTCCTACTCTTTCTCTCCCTTATGCCTCTCCCCTCCAAAAAATATTTGGAAGTTTTATATCCAACCATCTGAAAGTCTGGCACTGGGCTGAGCCCACCGGGTGCTGCAGCATCCTCCAACACATCCTTGTGCAACTGCTCTATTTGAAGACCCCTGCAATAAACAGACGCAATGGGGTTGACTTCAAAATGAAGTAACGCAGCATTAACCCTGAATTTCCTTACATCGGCAGTCTTCAGACTATCCTTTCATGTTCCTCGAGCATATTTTATTATCTTTGTTTTAGAAGAAGTTCCATTTTTCTCTGTGGCTGCCTGGCTGCTCCTGATCTTATTAAAAAACAAAAGTAAAACACATTAGGACGTGTATGGCAGGTGATGAAATGCACCTCCACAGCTATTCTGCAAAAACCTACAGTTTGTGGTAGTAGGGCACTTTGGTTTGGATTCTTTAATGTATAGGTGGAAGCATTTAATCAGTGTTAAATACACACATTTGCACAGCTGTGCTGATTCAGTTGTGTAAGCAAGAATCTATTCACGATTTAAAATATTAGGCCACAGAGTGAGGCTGGCTCCCTCAGAAACAATTCCACATTATGGGAAAAAGAGGTGTAAATGAGTAGATAAACATAAACTCAACATTCAGATCCATATGATTTATTTACCAACATTTTCAAACAACCAGTTTTTGACCCTGTTAAATCCTTCCATTATATAAGGGCATTTATTACTGTGGATTTGCATAATTAAAATATACATGCCCAGTCACCAATGTTTATAACCTATACTTACCCAGATTCTTATTAAGACTTGCATCAGAAACACAGCTCTTTTAAGGATCATTTTAATTAAAAGATAAAAATAGCATGGTATCTTTTTTCTAAAGGAATGTACTATCAATACCAAATTGTAGCTGAAAATACGTTTTCATTTTTCACCCTGGCAGAAATGGCTGAACATGTATCTATTGAGATTTGCAGGGTAAAAACCATGTTGCTTAGAAGAGACCCTGCATGGCAACATTTAGATAGAAACATGCTTCTATAATCAAGTTACAGTCTATAAACCCCTGAAAATAGGGGTTTATAATGAAAATACGGCTGGACCCTTCACTACAAAAATGCTAGCAGGTGCTGTTATAATATACAAATCCAGATAGCATACAGTGACCTATTTTCAAAACCAGGGCAGGCAAAATGACATCAAGAAATTGAATTCCTTGCCCTTACTTTAATAGTGTCTTGTCATGCAATCTTCAAATCAGGACAGGTGATCATTGCAAAACAATCCCTAACCCAAGGGACAACAGAAACGTTCTCAGCACTAATACCTTGGGCCCATCACACTGCTTACAATAATTGGATGATTGCAGAGGGCAGGTATAGACCATTCAAATCAAAAATATCCTTGGACAATGGGGTAGTTTGCCCTTTTTAAAGTTAGAGGCCAAAGTAAACCTTAAAACTAAATTCTGCCCTATTTTGTTGTGTCATCAAAAATAGCTGGCAACTGGAACAACAAACTGCGCTGCTAAAAATATGATGCTAGTTATGCAGGGATATTTAAAATAGATTAGCATATGGATTAACTCAAATTCAAAACTGGCTTTAACTCTTCAATGACTACAATCCTGCCTCCAAACAGGGCAATTCTGCAGCATAAAAGACAAGCTTAGCTCCTGAGTGTCAAGAAAGCATTTGTCTGGTAAAAGCAAGTGTGGCCGCTGGTGTTTCCATTTATAGTAGGGATTCAATAGTATCTAAACAAATTTAGGCAGATCAAATAGTTTATGAATTCTTTTACCATATTGTCATTTGGGTTTTTTTTAACAGTGTCCATTTCAGAAGCCTTTAATTTATTGCTGAAAGTATACTCAGAAGCTACAGAATAAGGCCCTGGAAATTACTGCAAGGGAAATATATGAGACTGCAACTCTGTGTGCCTATACTAAATCTAACAAAAGTGAGCAAAATATTTTCAAAGCAGTGTAGAAAGACTCAAAATTGAAGGAATTTCATTATGTAACAGAAAATAAGTTTTCTTAAAGTAAATATATTTTTTGAGCAACAAATAACAACTATTTCCCTCCTGAAAACAGCTTATTTTTTATCAAAATAATCCAGTTCTCTAAAATAAATTACCTTTGCAGCAGGCACTCAGAATTCATATTTTATTACATGTCATTTACAAAATCCGATATTTTGTTGAATTTATTGAGAAATCAGTATTTAAGTACTGTCAGAAATCATGCGAAATGGATAGCCCAGAATTTAAAATGTCAGGTTTGCAAAATTCTTCCTCCAACCTCATTTTTTGCCAATTGTAAGATAGCTGCTTGTGATTTAAATAACTGTAATACTTAAAATAAAGCAGTTTCCGAAGCTTTCTGTTCTAGCCAGACACAACCATTTCCACTACATTATTCAAGACACTCTTCCCACAGTGGCCTTACTTTTAGTCACCACAGACTGAAACCAAAGTTTTGGTGTTTGCATTTGTTTGATTGTTTTTAAATATGGATTCCCTCAGTTAACTGGGGGGTTGTGGGGGTTTTTAATGCTGAATATTTATATCGTGTTATATGGGAGAAGGATGTTAGGTGTTTGAATGCTTTGACCAAAATACTTGTATTAAAACTGCTGCAATCATAATAAGGCTTTTGGAGTTTGTTTTTAAGCAAAATAACAATCACTTATTTTCATGTTTTCCAATAAGATCTTTTGAAATAGAAACGTACTGAATTGCTAAAAATATTTGGGAAAAAATAACCTGAGAACTACAAGCAGCATTGCTTGGAAAATTTGCTGTGCACAATGACAAATAGCTCAGAGTGATGGCCATAAGAAAATTTTCCAGAAATACCCAGTATTCCTCCTCAGGCCAGGCACAGGGAAGTCCTGTGAGGGTTCTAAATGAGAAGCTAGATTCCCTTCCAAGAGGTAGAAATGGGACTGTGACAGAGCCAAAAGAAAAAGGGGTGAAGGGCATTCCCTTGTGTGTTCCTTCTTTCTGCTGAGGTTTCCCTTACAAAGACAGAAAGAGTCCAGTCTGAGGCAAAATGCTGCCACAAAAAGCAACCATTTGGCAAGCAGAGAACTGCATACGACTCTACCCACAGCTCCTGCTGACCTGTCGTCCTTCAGACAGCCAAAGAGGGAGAAAAGTTACTGCCAGAGCTAGTTGGTAACTGTCTTTGCAAACACAGGGATGAAAAACCTTGTTCCTACAGGAACATAACACTCATTTCTTTGCTCCTGCACAGAAACATGCCAGGCAAAATTCTTTCTGGAAGAAATATTTTCCTGAGGTGAAATGCACATCAAAATTACCAGGAAGAGTAGCATTTCAAAATCTAACATGGATAGCAGAACCTAGGTACTACCAACCTGTACAAAGACACAAGAAGAAAAGACATAAGTATGGCATCCAGTAGCACTAAACATGTCTCTTAGGATGTTCCATGAACTGAGGTTACCTCTCAAACTACTTAAAACAGGAGAGTGAATTGCCTGAAGTGTTAGCATGTAGATGCTGCATCAAGATGCTAACATGGGAGGGAGGTGGCAGGGGGCAGAGCGGAGAGTAGAATTTCTGGCAAAGAAATTTAATGGTTATCATTTATTCCCTAGCTTCAATTTAAATGTATTTTATACTCTAGCATGTATACTTTAAAAAAAGGTTTCTGTTCTCTAATGAAGCTTGTGATCAATTTGGAAGGGAGAAGTCTCAGACGTTATGGATTTCATTCAATGTCAGTTAATAAAACCTCCTTTCTTCAATAGCGTTTTGGCATAATTAGACAGCCTTATATTACTATTATCAGATGAACCTGCTCCAATACAAGAATTTTATTACTTGTACATAAGGTTTCAGGGAAAATATTTTGAGAGACACAGTGATTGTTTAAATAAATGTGAAACATAAAACATCTGAATGTTGCTTCATGTAAAAGTCACTGGTATAAAACATTATAATTAAAAAAATATATCTTCCACTTACACAGCAAAAGAGCTGTAATGTTCTGACATTCTGGGGCCAGCATTCATGTTTTCTGCTTTCAAAAATCAAAGGTAAACCATGGGTGTTTGCTCTCCAGCTATAAACCTGTGCAGGTCTTTGCCTTGTGCACACGCGTATCTGTGCGCGTACAGGCAGACACGCACGCATGCATGCACGCGCGCCGGAACGCACACACACTGCAAAGACGCTTTTGTCTCCAGGGCCATTTCTGCTCTTCAGAGATCATAAGATGCCTGGCTAATAAGAGGAATATAAGGAACAACTGTAATATTTAAAACAACTGTTTTCCTTTTATACATGTTTGATGGCTACTGATGGCCATTAAGGAAAAAAAAAACAAAATATGTTTTTTATACTTCAACTAATAAGTAAAAAAAATCATATTTTTTGATTATTTCTCTCTCTTTCTCCTTAGAAATAAAGAGTGCGCAGCTGGCACTGAAATTTCCACCAAATCCTGTGCTGTACTTAACATGGCTGTTAGCGGATTAAATCATAAACACAAAAACAAAATTACAAAAAACTTACATTTAGTATCTTTTCTTCTTTTTCTTTCTATGCATTCTGTCTCATTTTTAAGTGCTTGGATTTTTTTTTCTAGTTTTTGAAAGCAGCTATGATAATATTCTCTTTTATGCTTTTATTGTGTTTTTAGAATCTATTCTCCATTATCAAAGATGCTACCGAGGGAAGACACTTTACAGAGATTATTAGATTTCGAGAGTAGTCCAACATTGTTCAGAGCTAATAAAACAACAGGACAACTGCAACAGCAGCAATGCTTGGGTTTCATGGGAAAATAGTTTTTTAGTCTGTGCCCTAAGCAACACCAGTCATTCATTCATTTAGCAATAAAGATTACATTTTAACATTGTTGTGTACTAAAGAAAAAAAATTATTAAGAAAGGTTGCAAAATTCTTTCAAGGGCAGAAACAAATCACAGTTCCAGTTCGAACTTATTTTCCAGTGCTACACAGTTAAAATGTTTACATGTGTTATAACAGCACCTTAGTAAATTGCTGCACAAATATTTCACACAGATATTAATCTGCTGGAGACAAATATTGTATGTATTTCTATATATGGGCGAGTGAGAGATACAGATGCTGATGCTGAGAAAAGTCAACACCAGAGAAGGTTTTCAGGTACTGAGCCTCCCTCAAAAACCTATCAGAAACACCTATTCTGTACCCATTTTACAGGTAGGTAAATGAAAGTGGGACATGATTTGCCTTGACTGAGGGTCAGTCAGTGAGCAACCTCTGGAAGTGGACACACAGCTGGGGGTATGAGACACTCCACCTCTGCACAAGGGAGAACAGAGAGAGAGAGAGAGACATCACCAGTGATGGGGATTTCAGGAGACAACCATTCCCTCTGCATCCCTCAAGCAACAGCTCACTCCAGGTAAGGCTGGAAAACTGGTATGTGCCAGCAGTGAGCCCACAGCTGTGTCAAGCTGCTCAGACCCTTCTCACAATTTGTTTTTGGGCTATGGTAACTGTTGCAACTTGGAATTTCATAAATTATATTACAGGGAGCGCCTAATGACTGTAGAAGACTCCCATGCTCATGTGCAGCATCCTTAGTAAGCAGCCTAGGCAAATTAAGGCAGATGAATAACAGGGTGATACTGACCCAAATGTATCCCTATTTTTGTATTTTTTACAGGAGAAGCTTAATCAGATTGAAAGCTGCTTTTGTAGGCTTTCATAGTAAATGCCTTTTAACAAAAAGGGGAGGGGGATATTCACAGAGCAATGGCAAGAACAGAAACTGGAGGTTTGAAAGACCCACCAGGAGAGGGAATTCAGCCCACTTATATTAAATCAGCTGTTATTTTTTTCTCTTCTCCTCCTCCCCCTCCCCCCAAGAATCGGGTACCCAAAAAGAAAATGATGTGAATCCATTTTCAGTACTGATTTCTTTTAATCCCACAGATCAAAACCATTCTACAGTTTCCAAATGCTTTTTCGTTCTAAAGGTAAAACATTTCACAGGAAGATGTGAGGGGTAAGTCTTTCCAATCAGGGATTTTAAACTCAGTTCCTCGCAAAATATAATGGACTTCAAAAAAATCATAAAGGCCCTAAATCCTGAAGACAATGGGGGTTTTGCCATTAATACCTAAAGCAGCGGGATTGTGCACAGTGTAATCAATTGCCCAACAAGGCCCTGGGAACACAATCAAGAAAGGAGGCTACAGGAACATACAATATTTCACATTTAATAAATGGTCTTTTGAGATTACAGCTGTATAGAGTAGCAACAGAGAGAAAGACTATAATGCTAAAGTAGGGATTATATACATTTGTGAGTCTGTGAGTCTGTGTGTCTGTGTGTCTGGGTTATAAATTCAAGCAATCATTTTCATATAACCTGTCAATAATAGGCATGCTTTGGCACTGTCACGGTTTGCTTCAATTTAAATCCTCACTCCTTAAAAGCATAGTAAAGACTATTCTATCTTCAAGAGGGTGGAAGGTGGGGGAGAAAGAGGCAGCGACGTGTCTTTGATAGACTAATCAGACTGGCTTCTAACAATACCTGTCTTGGGAAAGCCAAGGAATTACAATAAAACACTTTAAGTACGCCTTCACTGTCAGACACCATATTCTTTCAGTATTTATTTTACTAACATGTTATTTACAGTAAATTTAGTAAAATAAAATTAGACCAGTCTCACTGCTGCATGTTAATCAAGTTTTAGCCTTAAAATAGTGCTGAAATGGCTGTTCCTTAATAAGCAGAAAAACTTGCAAATGGTAAAATATCTACAGCACTCCCTCTCTTCCAAATTCAGTATACAACTATAATCTTTGTATAATTACAACAGCAAAGGATTGTGTGCTCAGGCAAATCATACTGGGAGCAATGACTGAAAGAGAAGGAGATGATTTTGGTTCTTTCCACCACCTCCACCTATTTTTGCCAGATTCTTCCTTTTCTGTCTCTTTTTCCTCTTCCTCTCCCTAGAAATCCCTAAACCCTCCACTTCTCTTTTGTCACTCATTCCATCTTTAACTCAAAACAAAATTTGGATTGTACCCTCAACCTGGCCTCAGGGTGGATTCACACAAGATGCTAGGCACAATATGTTCATGTAGCAATTAGAGAGACTGTTTCTACTTTTTATGATGCTCTTAGCACAATGTCTTAGGCTCCCAATCACAACCTGTATCCCCTTGTCATTTTTAACCCAGCTGCCCACTCATATTTCAGTTCAGTCTCAAGAAATAAAATTATTGTCTTACTGTTCTTGATCACAAAAAATTATAATTATTAATGCTCAGCTTTGATTTTATTCTCATAAAGTATCTTATCAGTGGGCTGCAGCTGCTTTTCTGAATGCAGAGAAAATACCAGTTATTAATTATAGTACTATATATCACCCATATATGTGATCACATGTGTCTACATCAGTCTGCCTAGGTTACAGGAACATGCTGATTCTCTGCGTCTGTGGGGAGGGGGTGAGTGTTCATGGGAAGGCGGAAAAGTGTGCATCTGATGTGATTACGGTTCTGATTAGCATAGAAACTGTGTTAAGCTCCTTCTACTACCTTTATAAAATTAAGATCTTATATTTTGGTTGCCTTTTCTCCTTACACCTTTGCCTGGCATATAACTTGAATGAGGATTGATTGGTAAATAACTTTTTTCACAACAGAAAGGTTGCTGTTATGCTCTCCAGTATCCCACACATTCACATTAGGTAGCTTTCTCCCCTGGAGTGCCAGAAAAAAACCATGCATTCCTTCTTGCTACAAATCTGTAAATCTGAAAAGAAGAGGCCGCATGAATAGGAAAGCTCTTTATAGAATAAAAAGCATGGGGTGTTATTAAGTAGGACTTTAAGCCCTATTCTATTCATAGTAATTAAAGGATCAGATCAGGTTAATGTGAGGACCTAGGTCAATAAAGTACTGTAGGTTCACCCTTTTTAATCCTTCTCAATCCTATAGGCTGGGTTTCTGACTGCTCTGTTTGATGCACAGAACTGTTATAGGTGTCAAAGATGTGCAGAGATTTGTCGAGAAAAGTTGAGGTTTGTATCAATCCCACCACACATTTTTTGAGCACAAGTGGCAGGTGGCTCTCGGGGTGAGGTAGATGGCAAACTTAGGTGCTGTACCATATTCACTGAGCCAGCTGGTAAAATAACTTGCCAACTGAAAAAGTTCAGAGAATATTTTGGGTTTGAAGAGCAAATCCATAGTGCTTTAGAAAGTTTAAAAATATTTTTCTATCAGCTTTTCCGTATGTGCACGTCCACCCTTTGAAATCCCCTCCCCTTTTGTCATCCCCATCATTGGGTGCCTGTTGCAGGACATGCCTGTGTCTGAGCTCTGGGGCCACAAAGATCCAGCATTTCAGAGCAGAGTTGTGAAACCCAGGCCAAGGAATGCTCCTGCCCCTGCCTCGCCAGCACAGTGGAGGAGCACATATGCTTTCACTGAGCAAGTTAAGCAAATTTTGATGGGGACCGTCCACCAGAGCTGCAATGAAGTAGAATTGGAGAACAGAGGATAGCTCTACTCTCCCTACACAGAGCTCTTGAAGAAATCATGTGGCCTACGGCAGCCAGCCAGCATAAATATCTGCTTTTGAAGTAATCTGGAGGATTCCCAGCCCCACACGAGCATGTGTCAATCATGCAGGTCAGCTTCCCTGTAAAGCATTGGTTGGATTTTGCAACATGCTAGAGATTAAGCTGATGGCTCTATCTGTAGATTCAGTCCTGCATAACAAGAACGCCCCGTACTCCTCTCTGAAAAACTCCAGCACCTCTCAGGTACACAGTAAAATCCCTACTGGCTTCTGTCAAGGTAGGGCTTTGCCATCTCTTCTTGTTTTTCTGACCAATATTTTGATCCAAATTTCTCCTGTAGTGCTGACCATTAGGAAAAAATCTTATCATGCTTCTGCCCCTCTCCTCCGGCCCTACAAAGCCCTCATTATTTAAGGTCAGAAATCAGTGAGGAATTGTGCTTTACAAATTACTCAGCCTAACAAAGAGGTGGATCTTGACATTACACTTAGGAGTTATGGCTGAAACTGAGTGGAAAGAAAGACTCTACTCACAAGTGCAGATCTTCTTTTGCCAAAGGACTACTCGCCTTTTATTTCTTAGAACATATTCAGATATTATTTCTCCTGAAACATTACTGAAATTTCTCCAAAGCGCACAGAACTAAGTAAGAAAACCCATGTTCATTAAGTCTTTTAAATCTTCCCCTAAAATATACCTGTTCTGATTTATAAGATCCGTATGTGCACATCCACACGTGGTATGCTACTCCCTACGTATTCTTTATTTTATATATATGCATATATGTATATGTGTGTATATATAGATGTATGTATAATGGCTCAGAACAAATAGAAAAAATTTTTCCTGTTAACTTCCAGAAGTTTCTAGGATAATTTCAGTGTAACTATTCATATTATCGCCATTAGCTTTTAATGGAATATCTCCAAGAAAGTTAGACCATCAGGAATTTAAATTATTTGCTCTACAGCCTAAAATAATAGGTAAATTGAAACCATGGAATTTTAAGGATTCCATTTTAATGCAAGGTGATATATTGTTTGTTCACATGTAATAAATTAGAAGTACAAGAAAAAGCTAAGCCTCTGGGGAGGAAAAAAATTGCATAGTGCATGTTTGCCATCTGCATTTCCTTCTTTCCCTATCTCTGTGAGCAGTTTATTAAATCTTTTTAGGACCAAAAAAAAAAAAAAAACAACCAACCCAAAACACAAATAAAAAAACCCAAACCCAACCAAACAATGCTATGGTAGGGAAAAGACTGATACCTTTAAAGACTAAGGCAGAAAAGAAAGCAGGGAGACTCCATTACGAAGGCAGAGGTCATCCCAAGAAAATGAGAAAAATTTAAAAAAATAAATAAAAAGAGAAAGCACCAAAAATGTTAGTGTTTGAATGATGTGAACTCCGGTAAACGCCAGCATGCAATATGGCAAAAACGAATCAATCAGTTCAGCTTAGTTCAGCCTCTGCAACTGGCCATCTGGCGCGAAATCAACCAAATGTAGCCCTGCATATTCATCTTCATTTTCACAAATACTCAGGAGAATGTCATTCTAGGGCAAAATAAAATTAAATCACCATAATTTTTAAGACATCTTTTCCTTTCATGCTCTCTGGAGATTAGTGTGTTTATGTGAAACTACTCACTGCTATAGGGTTAGCAGGTAATTTCTAACGGAGTACTCTCCCTCTGATATTTAAAATCACATTTCACTCACTCGGGACACTTAGGCATAGATTTTGTGGTAAACATTCCAAAGCAAGGAAGGCATGGGAAGTCACAGTGACTACATGGACAGATTTTTCCCCCAGGGTCAATAGAGAAGCATTCTGCATTTACCTTCCACAGCCATCCCAGGACACACCTGTGTGACCTACTGATGTGGTGGGACTATGCTGGAGCTAAGGGCAAGTCTGGGTGCTTAATCCTTAAAGCAGATCACAATAAGTGACGGAAGATGCCCGAAGAGTGAGGCCAGAACCAAATATTAGCTGTGATTAAGACTGTTGCTGATTTGGTACAGGTTTTGTCTATACAAATCACGGTGATGAGCACATGGTAGAATAGAAATCAATAACAAAAAGAACAGGAGAAAGGAAGTAAGAACAGGCAATGGACAGAGCCTGTATGTGTCACCATAACTTCAGAAGCTGCACTACACACAGCTCTTTATTCAAGGTAATCCAAACGATTACCAGTCAGGATAGATTATTTGGGGCTTTATCTTTTGAGTGCTTGAATTAAAATCTAGTCATAGTCCATCTAGAAGCCTTACCCTTAGGTTTATTTATTTACTTGATCAGGTTAGGAGCCCGCAGAGTTGAGCTAGTTGTTTTGTTCAATGGTTGGGGATAGGAGTTTGATTTGGGTTTAAGGTTGGTTGTTGAACATTTCCTTTCTTGCAGCATTTAAAGTATATTACATGTTAAGAAGTAGAACAAAAGTTGCCCAAAGTTTGGCTAACAAAGGACTTCATGAGCTTATCTTCTGATGTTGATATTTTCTTTCTTAAGTGCTATCTTGTCACCAAAAGCAACAAAAAAAGAAGCCTTCAGGTGCTTCTGCTGATACCATCTCTTTGCTCGTCCTAGAGCTGTCCCATTTCATTTGATAAGGGATAAACAAATGCCCAGCCTCATTTGAATAAATATGTTAAGCAAATGTTAAACAAGATGCAAGAAAAGGCAGTAAATACATTACAACTTCAGGCTGCCAGGACACGCCAGCTCAACATGGAACTGCGTTTCCATGCAGACAGGGAACATGAAACAGCTAAGGCCAGTTAATCTACTTCTATCTATCTCTTTTAAGGATTTAAACTAAAGCCTGTCACAATGGTATCTGACAGAAATCCTTCCTCATCTATTTACTTATGCTATATACAAAACTGTAAATTCTAAAAAGGCCTCCTGAAAATCTAAATACATTATATCCAATTAAATATAGTTTTACTGACTGGGTTTCTCTTCTGAATATTTTTTAAAATTGCTTCTATTTTGTTCTGTTGTTTACAATTTGGTTTTGTTTCTTAACTAGAAAAGGCCAGAATGGCATTTATTATTTTTTCTTTTGAAGTCTTGATTATATTAATCAACTAAAATAGATGTCAGGCACCATGCAACAATAATTTTATTTAATTTTCAAATCTGTCTGAACCTTTATAATCACAAAACAATAATGTGTTGAACAGAGTATATTTCCACAAAAAACCCTCAAAACCAAACACAAATCAAACACAAAAAACCCACAACAAAACACATACACACACACCCCCCTAAAACACAAATTCTTGGCAAACATTAAACTTGAGAATCAGTTCCAGTCCTCATTTCTATTCAGATATCACTGTGCTCATGAAAATTGCTACAGTTCTACTTACGATTGTTTATTTTAGTATGTCACCAAAAAAGACGTATTTACAAGAAATATAGTAAGCTGTTACAAAATGTTTTATATTTGTTCTTCCATTTTTGCACATCATCATTTTGTTGTTTACATATTGGTATATTAGCAAGATGACAACTCTGTTTTTAGACTAAAACCAGCCATTTATAAAGTGTGCCACGTAGGATTCAGAATGCCTAATTCTGAAACTGCCTTTGCCAACTATGTGACACAAAATTCATGTTTTATCTTCAGGCATGGAGAGGTTTGAAATAAATATTTTGTGCTGTTCAGAAGAAAAGCTGATGCACTGCTTCATAACCTCACAGAGACCCCTTACAAAAACAGTCCACACTTACCTAAAGCCACACTAATGGCCTCAGCCACTATAACTTATATGACCAATCTCATCTTAAGTATCTCAGATCTGACCTTCTATAAGAGAGACAGCTTCCTGCTAAGCATAACTTTCTTTACTGACTTTACTTCTTCACTGCTTCCTGAGGACAAGAAAACCAGTTTATGATTGGTGTACCAAAGCGTTGTGTTATATGTTAAATACAGGCAACTTCTGCTAACATGCGGCAAGTTCTTCCTTCTTTTTTTTTCCTAGGATGACAAAGATGCTAAGATCTAAAAGAGTGTGCCTCTCCTCTCATTTCAGCATAGTCAGAGCATCTATTTGCATTTTCCCACTTGTTTCTATTGCCTGCAAGCCAGTACATTTGTAATGTACAGTATACAATATCCTACAAGGTAGAATGCTAATACTCTTAAGAACTCTAGAAACTCATAGTTTAGAGTCCTATTATAAACAATGATGAAAAAGATGTAGAACAATTTTTACTGTAATTATGCCAGTATTTTGATACTTAGTAGGCTTTTCTCCTTTATTAAATACGTTTGGACTTTTCTAACTTCAGAGAAATAGTAAAATTGTTATTGACTAAAAACAACGATGCTAGATTTATTTTTTCATAAACATAACAATTTTTGGTTAATAATTTTCATCCATATAGTATTGGTTAGGATTTCTAATTAATTATCTAATTTGAAAAGGCTCATTAGGGAGCCTAGAGATCAGGAGATCATTAAGAAGAAAATCTTACAAACATAACAGAGAAAATTGTAATCCACATTTTATTGATATTTGGCCCTCAACTATGACTCTTGCCTGTAACATGCAGTCTTTCAAAACATGAACATCAAAAATTATGAATTGCATATGAAGCTGCATCATGGAGTTTTTAGCTCATGTTAGACTGAATTTTTTGACGTTTACATCAAAGTCAACGCCATTGACACTGATAGGCCACGTTACTCCCTAGGTGATTTCCTAAAAGACCTTTTCTAAAAGGCTTTCCTAAAAGACTCTTTGAACACGGCTCTATTTCTAGTGGTTACAGGAGGTAAAAAACCCCTCACCTGACCAAGTACTATGACTCTTATTAGATGTTCAAACCAACAACACAGTCAGTACAGTGACTTTACTATTAGGTCTTTGCTACAGCAGCCTACTGATATTATCACAGATTAGCATGATACATTCAATGAGAAATTTAAACACTTAAATTAAATAATTTCTATTATTTCTGAAATTTAAATTGTTGCCTATTTCCTATGAGTCCTATGTCATTTGGAAATCAAATACTAGTTAAAATAGATGTAAATTTCTTACTGATTACACCAAAAGGTGACAAATATTTTAGGGTTCCACACAGTCTTCATTCACTGAGGAGCAGGTACAAAAAGAAAAAAGATATTTAAAGGAATCAAATAGTCTGAAGTCAGAAAAATCAGACAAATGACTTTAAGCACAACACTACAGAAACATTGGAGACTTTTTCCCTAAGAGTAAGAGAACTTGAAAATTAAACAGAATGACTCCACTTCATGCTGCCCACTATAAAAGCCTCAAGAATTCTTTCCCGTTTCACTTACACCGGTGTTATCGTGAAGTAACTCTGCTCAGAAGAACAGAAACACTTCAGATTTGCATTAGTGTGTTAATGAAGTAAGACTTTGGCCCTGAGATTTAGCTCTTTCGTTAGTAATTTATACTCTCATTAGGGATTTATAGAAATGAATCTAGGCTCAAATGCTAATTGAGAATTGTCAGTTGTAAATAAGTGCTAACAAGATAAATTTGCTCCTGGTCACACTGAACAGAGACCTGCATTTTACAAAAGGAAACTCTTCCTTTAATATATTAAAAAAAATCCCTCTGGTTAGCAGGATGCAAGTAACTCTCCTGCTCTCTTCCCCTACCTGCTCTCACAATTGGCGCTGCATCCTCCAACCTCCACCCTCTGCAGGGGTTGGACGTGGCCAGGGCTGTGTGTGGGAGGTGTGAGCACTTTCTTTAGTCCCAGTGAAGACCCTCTGTGCCCATCCTGGAGGAGCCCTGTGTGAGCACTGGGTGTAATCACATGGATGCTGCACATGGTTGCAGGAAACTGGGCACAGGTCACCTCAAAACATGCAGCCACTAGTCAGTTTACATTTAGATTAAGCCACAATACTGAGGTAAGGTTTCCATCTCTCTATATTCCGTGCAGATGGGTTCCCAGGAGTAACTTGAATTCTGCTCACTCCAGTTAGTTAAGCTTGGGTGGTATGGCTTAGGTCACATCTCTAGCTGAATCCTATTTTAGTTTTAACCAAAGACAATATATAAATTACAACAAAGACGTGCTAACTCCTGGATGAAGCCCCTGACTTGTGTAAACCTGCAACAGGCAAACTGAAAGTTGGTCTCAGCATCAGAAAGAAAAACTCAGTTTTAATCCACCTTCCCATGCTCTTTCAGAGAAAAATAAATCCTTTCTCACTCTGGATATCTTTCACGTGGAGACAGTTCCTCATGCAGCCAGAACAAAGTGAATTCCACACAAGAATCTAGTCATCACTAGGAGCCATAACCACAACCCTAATTTACAATGGTTGCATATTATTTTCTGTGAAAAAGAATTTAACTTCATCTAGTGAATTGCTGTAGGCAGCTATTAAGAAAAAAAGCAAAACAATGTATTTAAGGGGAAAAAACCCCAAGGAACTGCCAGTTTTGCTTGTTTGTTTGTTTTTAAAAGACACATAATTCAGTGCTTTCAAAACCCACAAAACAAACCATAACAAGAGGCAGGATGTTCTCTGAAGTTACAGAAGAAACCCCCAGGAATCTCCCCCCAAAACACAGACTCATTAACATAGCTGTCAGCTTTTTAGAAAAGTAAATAAGAGGTTTGGTTTGGTTTGGTTTGGTTTGGTTTGGTTTGGTACTAAGGGTCCCTGGCTGTCCACTCAGCACTACTCACTTGTCTTCTGAGCTTTCAGATCGTCTTCCCTAGCACCCCCTGCCTTGGTGCAAGGACTCTCAGGGTCTCTTAGCATGCATCTCTCTGAGACAAGGACAATTTCTGGTTTACTTTTTACCGGGAGATTACTTGCCAGGTGATATATTGAAACACTGCATGGTATAAAGTTTCATAAGACAAACTTTTTGTTTTTTCCCAGGGTGACAGCCTCTCAACATCACCTTTCCTGCCTTTGCAATAACTTAATGCATCTTTTTTCAACATCCATAGTTTCCCTCAGCATAGTTTTCTATTATGCCAGTGTGCTCCAGAGTCTTAGCCTGCAGTACAAAGGAAAAGGAGGACAAAAGAAACAGAAGGCTGCACTATGCCCCTTCCTTGAGCATAATCCTCCAGGTGATGTGTGGCTCTGGTTCAGCAGAGACACATCAAGGTTTTCTCAACCTGCCCCAACCAGACAGTAATATATATGAATATTTTTTAATATATTTATATAAAATATATAATCTTGGGATGCCTTCTTTCAACCAAAACCTAAAAGAAAGCAGTGACAAACAGAAAAATAGAGGGACACAGCAACATTCCTTAGCTTAAATCTGATAACTATTTACATAACCCTTCTAGGTCAACTGGGTGTGAGGTTTCCCAGCTTCTTCTTGGTTCCTGAACTAGGGAGCTCTTAGGTTAATAGCCTCTACATTTTACTATGTCCCAAAGAGGAAAAGGTCTTGGAGACAGAGGGACTGAACTTAAATTTCACCTTCCCACCACATTTCTTGTATGACCTTGAGCAAGTTAATTAGGATGGGTACCTCAAAGGAATTTGGGCACCTAAAACTTACTAAGTTCAAGGGGAATCAGATACATACTCTAATGAAAGCATTTTCATGAGTTTTCTAGTATTACCAGAATACTATTCACATTTTACTGTATAAGAACTTGTGCCTGAAATGCAGGGACAAAAATTTGGTTGTGTTGTTGTTTTGGGTTATTTCACATTTTGTTGGGAATATATTAAAGAAAAAAAGACTGAGCCTCTACAGAAATCAAAGCAATAAGAATAAGAAAAGTGATCCTGTCTGGGCCTCTGCAAAACAAGTGGACTCCTGCCTAGGCTTGTAACAACCTTAGTACCAGACTGTACACAATGCCTTACTTAGTTTACTGTTCTTTAAATGTTAGTTCCTTAATCTTTAAAATATTTTTTTATTTTTATGTCTTAAAATATCTATCCTATTTCATCTACTTTCCTAGTTTTTTTAATCTTCCTTTCTTTACACCCCAAGTCCCTTGTCCACTTATCCCACAGCAGGGCACACCCTTTTCTCATGGTGGCTAGATTCCATTTTCCCCTCTCCAGCTTTCCTGCCTCCCACCCCAATGCTTTGTGTAGCTACAATTCCCTCCTCTCCCATCTCCAACAACTGAAAAATAATTGTCCTGGAATGCAGAAGGACAATATTTTTAAATCAGTGGTTTAAAAACCTATGTCTCATTTCTCTGTGCAGCTCCACATATGCTTTTGTTTAGGTATCATCCAACTTTTAAAAAACACCTCTGTGTGAAAAAAATTTACTGCTACTGGGTGCTGCCTTGGGTCTCACAAATAAAGAAGGATGTGAAGAGCCTTGAATGTGTCCAGACCAGGGCAACAAAGGTGGTGAGAGGCTCAGAGGAATGTTTCATGAGAAGCAGCTAAGTCCAAGTTTTGGCTTGTCTAGTTTGGAGAAGGAGGTGCTGATGGCTCCTTGCTGGTATCCCAGGACAGGACACATGGGAATGGTTCAAAGTTGCACCAGGGGAAGTTTAGAATTAACATTAGGAAGCATTTCTCTACTGAGAGAATGATCAGACACTGGTAGAGGCTCCCTAGAGAGGTGGTTGATGTCCCCAGCCTGTCAGTGTGTAAGAGGCATTTGGACAATGCCCTTAACAGCATGCTCTAACTTTTGGTTAGCCCTGAACTGGTCAGGCAGTTGGATTATATGATCACTGTAGGTCTCTTCCAACTGAAATAGTCTATTCTATGCCCTTAAAATCACTTAAGCATCTTTCCAAGGGAAGGTCACATTCTGGAAGAGAAAAGTGAACAATGGTTAGGAATAAAGGAACCAATTATTTATACTGCTAGAATCAGGTTTTTTTAATTTTGAGTACCAGAAAAGAAGTGTCTAGAAAATAAATAGGGTTTATTACCATCTTTAGATTAAAAAGGGCAATCACCTGGTATTATTGTTGTATCATAAACTATTTTAATAATATAAATATAATCCTCTGCTCAGGGTGATTACTATTGCCTTCAGTCTAAAGAGAAAGCAGGAAAATTTTCACAGACACAGTACAAATGTTATATGTGAAAGAAATCAAAGTCTCATCCTCTAAGTATACCAAAATATTAGAGGCTGTATGGTTTGGGAATGATGTTAAGAAACTGTGGCTTAGTTTTGTGCAACTGAAATGATACAAAACCAGATGAGATGAAAAGAGCTAGGGATGGATCACTTTCAAGAATCTTTCTCACTTCAAGACAGCTTGTTCTTCATGTAAGGACGTACCTAGATAATAACATCAAATTATTTCCACAGGTTTTCAATCAGTTTGCTTTATAGGGAATGGAAGAGGAAAAAATGTTCATTTACATCTATTTTTTTATCCTTGAACTATGTAAATTATACTTCCAGAACATCTAGATCTCAAAGATGTATTGTGTCCTGTCTCTTATTATGGATCTCTAAGAAATCAAAACATTTGCCATATTGCACCTGCGAAACACGATCTATCTAATAGCTAACAACCAAGAGCTTCAACCTTCAAGCAATCTCTTTATCATACCACTTCTTTCTCCTTCCTTCCAGCAAAAGCAGCTTATGCTGTAATGTTACTCTGCTCCACTTATTGGTTCTCCTTGGAGCAGGATATGACAATTATTCAGGTGCAGAAGAAGGGGAATTTTCTGCAGTGCACACTCCATATGCCAAAACTGTTGTTTCATCCAAGCTGGACTTGGTAAAGTTCACAAAATTGTTTCAGTTAGGGGACAAATTTGAGGAACGGAGAAATTCCAGGAAGAGAGTTACAAGAGTAATAATCTCCTTTTAATTCTGGTACCAATTCCAGCGGTACAAGGACCCCTTTGAGAAATAGGAAACTCTTACACACACTTTCCTCTTCTATCTACCAGCACAGTGCCCTCACCATGATCCTATCAAAATTTGGCAAGGAGTCAGAGAAGAGCCTATTTCTCAGTGATGTGTTTCAATTTAGCATAAACTAAACATTCAGTGTGACATAGGCTCCCTTCTGAGCTGACCATCCTCAGCTCCAGGCTAGAACCATCCTCACTGGCTGGTCACAAATACTCAACTAGGATTTCAGTATTTAATGCAAAAAAAAGCCAAGCCCAGACCTTTGGCTCAAAGCTCTGCCCCAGCTCACCAGAAACTGGGTCTCATCCTGTCACTTGTGTTTTCAGCAGCTGCTGAGGCTGGGCCCAAATTTTGCATGTTGTCCCTTGAATTCACTGCACTTATTGGAAGCTCTGCAATACCTTTGAATGAATAAACACATGGAGAACTTGTGCACTCAGAAAGTCGTGGACTTTCAAGAGTGTAGGGTAAGACTCTAGGATAAGTGAAATAGCTGGATAACAGCTTAAAAATTAAAAAGAAAGTAAGAAATAGAAAAACTATGTTGACAGCTGAATTTTCATCTTTAGGACTATGTTAAAACCCACTTAAAAGGGGGAAAATTGTATCTCTCAGAGCTATCACTTTAGAGGATCCCTAGAAAAGGCAAAAATGATGCACCACTTACTCTCATGCCATACTTTGAAAACCTCCCAACAGCCACATCCTGGTGCAGCTCAACTTGAGCTCGCTGTGTGACACCATGACTTAAAGGATCCCTGGGTCTATAAGGAGGGGTTACAGCAGTAGAAGCAGACAGAACATTAATACGAGGCTGCTGGTGTACACTGTTAACAAAATCATTGCTGGAAGCCCATCCTGGGCTGTGGTATCCAGGTTTGAGTGGGAGCCTCCTTCTCAGCAGGGTGCTGCACTGAGGGAGGCTCACTCTGCTGAGATTAACTTGTGATATGACAGAGTTTTTACTGAGTTCATATGTGGATTTAGACAGCTAAGAAACCCCACATACATCCACTCAGCTTCTTCTGAGGCTCTCACTGTCTGAGACATGGGCTCCATCCTATAAGATGGATAACAGGGATTTAGGGTGAGATTTCTGCACTGTATCCTGTGAGGTTCCAAGACAAAGTCATACTAATATCCTTTGTACGAAAGGGTACCATTTTTAATTCGAGTTGACACCAAGAAGCACCCAAGCACAAATTCAGGAATATAGGTGGCTCTCATGCTGTTTCAACCTGTACAGCAGAGGGACCTGCAGTGAATGTTGCTTGATCCCTGGTACCTTGTCTCCTGTAACTTTTTGCAGGTGTGATGAACTCAGTTCACCTTATCTGGCCTTGATGGGGAGAAGCAGGGGATGCTACTTCCTAAGAGATTTTAATTCCTGCATTTCTTGGTAGATTTTAGGCTACTACAACTCTTCTAGGCCTGTGTTTAAAACCTGTATTCTCACATTGTAGCTATTTCCACAAATGCCCCTCATTCAGTATCTCATTTCTCTCCACCTTCAAGCATGGCTCACCTCACACTGTACTTCCCAGAGAGAAGATGGCAAATTCCTTTATTCAACCTCAGACCCTGCATTTGACCATCCCTAGAAAACCCCAGGTGGCCACATCTTCCAACCACCACCATTTCCTTAGTCAATAAAAGCCTCGTAGAGCAATACCCAGTTAGATGCCAGGCCATTACAACAACCGTCCAGCACTGCTGTCCCACACGCACTGCTTATTGGGGATGTATAAGCTGACCACAGCAAATACAGTCCTGTTGCTCAGGACCTGGGATTAATCTCAATTACTCGATAACACTTTATTTATCAATTCAGTGTATGTCACTTTAAACCCCAACTTTTGCCCACAGCTAACACCAGGCAGTTCTTTAGGTGTGAGAGTTGTTCCTGCTTGGTTCCATTTTGCCACCTACTGCTGGACGTGATGGAGCCTTGATCCTTTTGACATTGTCATATTAATTATCTTCAGTCATACCAAGTTGCCATAGCTGGATTATCAATGTCCCCTTTACGATTTAGTATGACTGCAATGAAATTAAAAATATTATTACTGCAGAATGCAGCAATTAGCAGGATCATGCAAAACTGGATCATGCAAAAAAATAGTGCTTCCTATATAGATCCTTATATTGTAACATAATTTATGACTAAAGCTTGTCTTAAAATAGACTAGGTGTTTAAAACATTATAGCAACTATTCACACTATTACCTGCCATTTGAAGTCAGTATGATCTCTTGTTCAAAATAAAGTAAGCACATTTACCAAAGCTGTCATATGAGGACACACAGTTGCAGGACATTCAAAAATCAGTCTTGTTAGTATCAAGGTGGAACATTCATTTCCTCTTCTGATTCTGTCTCTTTCACTTTCCCCTTTGAGAAACCATTTCCCATTCAAATGAATAAGATTATTAATACAATTTATGTTACAATGAAGTATAGTTGGGATAGGTACCTCAGGGAAAAGAGAAAAAATCTGCCTCTCGGGGTTTGTGGTCTACAGTGGTTTCCTCTCATAAAAATATTAACATCTTGCACACATTCACACTGCTTTGGAGAGATGCTGAATGGACCTGTCAATGCAATAGCAAAGGGGTTTTAATTAAGGCAGAATCACACTTAGAAATCTCCCACCATAGGTAGGCCAAACCTATCCCTTTAACTACTATGGTCATCTTCAAGAAAGACAGAGTTTTATTATGTAAAAATTCTACCTTTTTGTTTCTCCACATTTGAAAAACTATCTATATCACAGAATCATGGAATGACCTGGATTGGAAGAGACCTAAAAGATCATCTCATTCCAAACCCCCTGCCCTGGGCAGGGACACCTTCCACTAGACCAGGTTGCATCCACAACTTTTCTGGGCAACCTCTTCCAGTACCTCAGCACCCTCACAGTAAAGAATTTCTTCCTAATATCTAATCTAAACCTATGCTCTTTTAGTTTGAATCCATCCCCCTTGTCCTTGTCACTACACAGCCTTGTAAATAGTCTCTTTCCATCTTTCTTGTAGGCTCCCTTTGGGTACTGCAAGGTCACCCCAAAGCCTTCTCTTTTCCAGGCCAAACAACCCCAATTTCCTGAGCCTTTCCACCTGTGAGAGGTGTTCCACCCTTCTAATGAACTTGGTAGCCTCCTCTGAACTCGCTCCAACACATCGGCGTCCTTCCTGTGCTGGGGATCCCAGAGATGGATGCAGTGCTCCAGGTGGGATCTCACCAGAGCAGAGCAGAGGGGTATAATCCCCCCTCTCACCCTGCTGCCCACGCTGCTTTGGATGCAGCCCAGGACACGTTTGGCTTTCTGGGCTGTGAGTGCACCTGGCTGGGTCATGTCCTCTCACCCACCAGCACCCCCAGGTTCTTCCCTGTAGGGCTGCTCTCAATCAGTTCATTCCCTAGCCTGGATTGACACCAGGATTACTACCCAGGTGTAGCACGTTGCACTTGGCCTTGCTGAACCTCATGAGATTCTCATGTGCCTATTTCTAGAGCTTGTCCAGGTCCCTCTAGATGGCATCCTGTCCTTCAGGTGTGTCAGCAGCACCACTCAGCTTGGTGTCATCTGCAAATTTATTGAGAGTGCACTCGATCCCTTTGTCTGTGTCACTAATACAATGGTCTATCTATAGATCATTACTTATGATTACTTCCAACAGCACAACTGCACAAGCGAAACTGTGAGGAAGGCTCCTTCTTCACTGGCCTGTAATTTGTCCACTTCTTTAACGCAGAAGAGATACAATTTCTTCCACTGATTTAGTTTAAACCTTAAAGAGTTTTTTAACAAAAAAAATTACAAAAATTTACAAGAAAATTGGGGGTTTTGGGGAAAAGAACTGTATTTTTTATCACAGTCCATTTAGAGTCCATAATGTATCTTCGACTAAGTGACTAGGTAAATATTATCACTTGAAGTAAAGTTTCAAGTTTGTTTCTAATGTTATTGTTACATTAGAATACATCATAAAGAATAAAGAATAAATACATAAAGAATACATCATCCTGAAAGAGAAGCAAAGCCTTATTCTGGCAAATCTGCAGCTTAAGCCGGGTCTAGCACCTCCAATACATGTAGCTTTTATACACAGCCCCTTGCCTTTGTGCATCATAGGAGCAAACACCAGGCTGGCCAATGTTAATTACAGCTAAATGCACCCTAGTAGGGAAAATGGAGTACAGATGGTAACGCAGAGATGAGAGCCAGCTCTCCAGGTTTCAAGTCAGCACACAATTGCTGTGTGAGTCATTTTAGCAGGAGCCCTTAAACCTTCAACCCAACGCGAGAGGGACTCGCACCGCCCAGCACTGCTGGCAGGATGCTCACACAGACCTCACACGCACTGAACCAGCAACAGGGTCTTCTTGAATGTTGGTAGCTGCACTTGGGCTTCCCTTTACTGAGCCCTTTTCAACCATCCTGATGGTGTCTGTCAGGTCTCAAAATTAAGGAAAAGCTATAGCTCACATCACAGATTAGGTCAAATATTAAACCCTCCAGATAGCCACACTCCTCTGCGATAGCTCACACAGAGTGTCCTGCTCCTGCCTGGTGACCTGATATTCCCTGGCACTCCCTAGTACACTGGAAGCTAAAGTTTGTGGAAATCATGGCTTGTAATGTATTCTATTTCTTCAAATTGTAGAGAGGATAGTTCACACGATTCGATCTTCTACTAAGATTTCCCTTTATCAGACAATGCACATGGGTCAAGGTGAGGGAAAAAAAAATCTTAGAAGCAAAATTCTGGACCAAATTCTCCTCTTCTAACCTCTCTTCCTCATTCTCTACTAAACTAAAGCAGAGAGAACACTCCCTTATCCATGTCAAACTAGCTTCTGATTATTAGTTAATTAACCTTTGTATTCATAAGGTTCTAGAAAACCATAGAATTGAATGTGTGGGAGGACAGAGTATAATTTGAAAGAAAAAATTTATATAGGCAAAATAAATGTGACAAGAGAGTGATATTACATGCAGTGAGGCAAGAACAGAGAAAAAAATTCAATTGCATACAGGATAAAATCAAGGATGTTTGTTAACCCAGAGAGGGGTATTGAAGAACGAAGACCCTACTTCTGAGTAGCAGTAATGTTAGGAATTTATAGCAAGAATATAGGCAAAAGGCCTCATCTTAAAGTTGTAGAGAATTTCATAGTAGTAGCTTTTAAATGTATCAGTGGTGGTTTGGGCTTTTTACAATAAAAGGGCTTGAGCCTGGCTAAATTGAAAACAAAATTTAGAACTCATGCCAACCATTCACGGAAATTTTTTAAAAATGACCATCCACCCACTCACAGTGATCCTCTTGTCCAAAGTCAAGTTATCAACACAAGGGACAGAAGAAGAAAAACAGAACTGTGAACTCTGAACCCAGTACTTTTAGAGGTAAGTAGGTCTCTGGGGTTGATAAAACATATCTGAGCATCCTTGCAAAAACAAGGGAACTGATATCATTATACTTGCAAACTATTTTAAATCACAGCAGAGTATTAATCTTCTAACCTTGCATCTTCTGCTGTTGCTGGCTTGGCTGGTTCTCTGAACTGGTTTCTGGGAATTAAAACTGCTGTCCTTAACCGTGGTCCCAGGTCTGCTTACAGAAACCTGCTCTGCTGTAAAGTATATAGAAAGAGTTGTTTACTCAGAATTCAAGAAACTTTTGGGTAGTTATTATTTGGCACAAGGAGCTGACTGGCTGCCTTTAAAAAGGAAGAGAGAGGAGAAATGCTCCATAAAATTTGGCTAGGCTGGATCTATGAAAAAGCAGGTAATTTCAAATTTCTTTTAAGTAGCCTTCATTAAATTACATGGTTTTTAACAGCACTGCTTATCTTCCTTCACACGTACCATGATCACTCTTATCTGGTGTTTCCCAAATAAGTGTCTCAAAGCACCCAGTAAAGCCATTAATGGCAATAGATCACGTTGTCTGTTTCAGTGGAAACACAAAAAATAATTCTTATTTCATATGGTAAATACTGGCCCTTGAAAAGTACAAAATCAATACAATATTTGTTGCATTAATAAATGTGACAAAGCATTAATTACTAATAGACAGTTTATTTGTTCCTGCAGAATTTTTCATGCCACAGAATT
The DNA here is from genome assembly GCA_013400235.1 of Oriolus oriolus. Lineage (NCBI taxonomy): Eukaryota > Metazoa > Chordata > Aves > Passeriformes > Corvidae > Oriolus > Oriolus oriolus. The sequence continues at coordinate 16,790 of VXBT01003633.1, read as the reverse complement.
TTGCTCCAGAAAAAAATCTCAAATCACTAAATCTTGATTCAAATAATCTGAGGTCATTAAAATCAGCTTTTGTGTCCCACAAAAAGTTCCTGGTCTGACAAAAAAGCATTTAGTTTTCAGAAACACTTAAATTATTAAAAAAAATAAAATTACAGATTAAGAGAGAAGAACCAGAATGATGTTTTGCACTGAAAACCTCAGATCATTAACTCCTACTAAATTCCACTGCCAAAAGGGCAAGTGAGTAATAAAAAATTAAAATCTTGTCATTTAACCTTTCATCTAGAATGGATACTTACATGCTTTGCTTTAAAACGGGGGAAAGTATACAACAGAACAGAATTCGGTATCTTCCATTTCCATTTCATCATAGTGTACTTGATGATACCATATTTTGCCAATAGACATAGAATACTCAGTTGTCAAGAAAATAAAATAGATGTGACCATTTAAATGCACTGAAACACAGTATAAATTAAGTGAATTATGTGTATGCTACATCTTCAAACTGTAATCTCATCTAAGAATCACCATCATACACATAAATGCAAGAAATCAAGAAGCAATGGCATGATGAAAAGGTTTTATTGGTTTTGGGTTAAATGGTAGTACTGTCACGAGAAACAGGCAACTTATGAAGACTGCTGCAAATGAGCTCTAATTAAGACAGAACACTGTAGAAAGACAAGAAAGACATAAAATATATAAACCTAATAAGAGAAAAAACCATCACAGGATATTTCATATTATATTCAGTAGGCTGTTTTTATATCTTTCCACTTATAAAGATAGCTGTGCAAATAACAAGCAGAACTGACATAGACAAGCAATGAGCTATAAATATTAGCAAAACTTTCCAAAAGGCATTTGCTAATTGACAGATCTGTTCTAACTGCAAAGCTCCTATAGAAGGATAAAATTCTGTCTGTCTCACTCTCCTCAAAGCAAAAAACCCCAGTGTACGCAGATTCCTCCTTCCACTCCTGTAAAACACCGGGTTAGAACCCAGCAACGATCCAGATTTTCATCTTTTCTGTTCTGAAGCTCCATAAACAGCAGTTTGTGCTAGAGCTAGGAAGCCTAAGAGCACCACAGCATATTCCAGACTGTTGTGCAATGGACCTTTCTCTCTCAGTCCTTTGCATGGGCACACTCATATCATGGCCTTGTAACAGAAATCTCATCTCAGCAAGTTCTCATGTGCCTTCATGGTATTTCAGTGACCCATGGTAAACAGACAAGAGCAGAAAGGGAAGATATTTCTCAGAAGTTTCTTAAGCCTGGATCTTGGAAGGTGCTTGGTCACTATAAATGCTTGTACAAAGCTGATTAGTAAGGGATTTAATCGGTGACTCCCGGTTTTTAACCATATATCAGACTACTAACAAACTTCAGTCTTTCTTGTAGTCATCTGACGTTCATATCATAATTTCTTTGACAACATTATATAATTTCTTTCTGTGGAGCAGGTGGGGAACACCTCCAACCTTAAAACCATTCTTGGAGAACTACAGTGAAGGAGGCAGAGCATCACTGAAATGACCAAATGTACTTACAAGACCCTGTTGTCATGTATGCACAACCACAACCATGACCATCTATATTTGAAAAGAGTTTCAGAACTTCTATATTGGAATAAGAGATACTGGCAGTAAATTCACACTTTTACCTCTGTAAATGGGCTGTATCAACTGGCAGCTATCAAAACCTATTGCCATAAATTACGTTAGTTCTTTTTGGGGTTTTATATTACAGAAAAAACCAAACAAACAAACAAACCAAAAAACACCCAAGATCCTATTTCAGGTGACTATTTCCAGTTCTGCAGGAAGTTTAAACAAGAATAAACAGATACACATGCAATAATAATACCACCAACCAAAATTAAGAAAACCAAACAGCCCCTATTTCATGAACCCATCAGTTTCCAAGGAACTGCTACTTTTATGTGAGGTATTCAAATTTTGATCTTTCCTGCAAGTGTCTTTATTTTTAAATTTGAATAAAATGCAAAGAAATGAGCTCTTCTCTTACTGCTTTCCACCCCAAAATAAAACCTAACCATGTATTCTGGGCAGCACTGGAGAAGAGGAGACTGCAGTGTGAAGCCCAGGGAGGAAATGACCATTGGTGAAGTGTGTATGCTTTGACTGTGTTGAAAAAGAAGTAGCAGCAGTTGAAAAGCTATTTCTGAAAACATATGAAGAATAGATTAAATTAGTCTCACTTGTTTTTTGTTTCTTTTTCCCCTTACATGGACATCCTCCCTGCTTACTGGGAACCATCTCATTAAACTCACTTCTTACATGTCTTTGTACCCAAAGCCAGTTGCAATAATAAGAACTTGGATTTGTCCAATAAAACCTGTGAACTGTGCTGAATATTTTTGCACGCCATCTACTGGTACATTTTACCAAAACGATGACATCTATCATTAAAAAAAAAAAAATTGCCATGAAAGACATACTTGAGCAATTTCAACCTTGCATAGCGTTCAAGTGTTTGCAGCCAAGCTGAAGCAGTTCTTACCTGCAGCAAGCTGAATTTTGCTGCATAGATTATCAATTTTTATGTGCTAAAGCAACTAGTCATGGAGTGAACCAGCAGCAGCTTCCCTCACAAAGCCCTGTTCCTGCCTCTGCAAGGAGTTACTACCTCTATCCCTGCACTCCTCTGTGATGCTCACCCATACACAGCCTCGCTCCCAACACGTCAGCAAACAACTTTATTCTCACTGGCATCTTCTCCCCACAGTTCCACAGTCCTTTACTGAGGATCTGTGAACAAACTCACCCCCCTACACAAACAACCCCCACACATACAGAATGACAGAGGCTTTTTAAAGCCTTTTGAATAGTTATTTGATCTCTCTGAGCTGTAAGACTTCACAATAATTTCAGGCCCTTTCCTTAGCTTCTTAATGCTGCCAGCTCTCCCACTTCCATGAGCCAGTGTTTCATAAAGCCCCAGCTGCTGTAATCAAGATATCTGCAAGGGAAGCTCAAATCTTGTTTTTAAAGTAAATTTCCAGCCTTTGCAGATGAGAAGTCTGAAAGCGCTAGGGCCTCGGGCTTAAAAACAGGCAAACAAGCCCTAAATGTATTATTAAAAAAATAATCAAAGGCTTGGAAAGAATGACTCATTAGTTTTGAATTCTTCAGATAAGTAATACTTATTTTTGGTGGGCACTTCACTGCTCAGATTCCACTTTAGAGAAAAAAATTATAAAGACAACTTTCAAACTGCCCAATACCTTCAGCCCTTTATTCCCTGCTGCCACTCCCAGCAGGCTGTCAGCTCATCAGCTGCTGAGACTGTGGGTCCCAAACTCCTGGGCTACAATGAGCTGAGACCTTCCAGCAGGTAGGCTGTCATCAGCCTTCTCTTAAATGGAACCGCATGTCACAGGCCTTTGAAATAAATGCCTTTATTAGAACATGGGACAAAATCTCCACAAATGTCTAATGTTGCTGTGCAGAGCAGAGGGAAAACCTGGGGTGTGGGCAAGAGTGAAGATGCATTGAGGCTGCGTGCATCAGGCTTTGTTGTATCCCACATAACTCTGCATTTTTCTGCGCTCTCAGTTGATTAAAAGTGCATTTACACCCAACAAAGCATGATATACTTCTGCCACAGTTTTAACTGATTATTCACCACTTGTCTTTGTCAGACACATCTTCAGTCATAGTAACGCTATAATTTCTGGAGTGGACAAATAAATATCTTAGGAGGTAAATCACACGTCCTTTTTCCCTGTATTTAAATACAGCACAGTTTCTAATGAATGAATATAATGTTGGTATTCAGTATCAAGGAGAAGACTTACTAAAATAAACACACAGATATTTACACATGTCCAAGCTGCAGACTCAAAACCCAACTGATGTGTATGCAAGATCTTTTCTTCATCAGTCTATAGTGACACAGGTGAAAACAAATATAAAATGTGTCGCTCTTCAAGGGTATGTCAGACAGATTCTTATATCTACACCAGGCTAAAATTTGGCTTAATTTACTACAAGAGCATCCAAATTCATGTAGATACCTGGAACAGTAAGAGTAAGATCAGTCATTTTTAGCCCAAGATGTATTGTTGAGATGAGGCAACATTTTAAAAATCTTTCTACCTTAAAATATCAATGTAAGCAAATGCAAAACTTTTAAAACCACAGAAGCTGGGAAAACACACCTTCTGTTTTCTGCATACTTTACAGTAGCCATCTCAAGCTTATTTTACCTCTTAACCCCTTCTCCATCTCTGTACTGGGCCATCAGCCTGGCATACATCCAGCCATGGACAAAGCGCCGGTGTCCTCTCCCTTCTGATCTTCATCACCTTAACCTGCACTTCTGCCTGCAACCCATACTCTCCACTTTCCATTCTTGCCAGCCTCACATGTCTTGCTTATCCCCAGCAGCTTATGTTTGCCTCTCTTGGCTGAAGCTACAAACTAATACGTGCAGAAATGTCAGTGTTTTTAAAGCTCTGTGTAAAGATGGTGCTTTATACTACACATAGATTTGAGGATCCTTCCTCACTCCAAGCTCTATATCATTCTTCCAATAGTCCCATTCAATTCTGTGGGCCAAGTTTTGTCACTCCCTTTGTCATGTAGAGTAGGATCTCAGCCTTTGAATAGTCTCACTGATTTAAATGGGACTTATTCATACAATCAGCCATTAGTAAGAATGGAAAGAGAAGCTGACATTATATAGTAACATTTCTAATATATGTCTTCTGATGGCACAGAACGACCTCCTAATGATGAAACCTTTGCAAAAATGTAACTCTCATTGCTAAATTTTTGACAAACTAGAAAAACCTCATTTCTGTGAATCACATTAGTTTTAAAGAGTATCATCCAAAGTATATCACAGTGATGCAATGAAAGCTCAGAATATAGCAGATCCGTGCTTCTGTTTTTACATTACTGTATAGCAGAAATTATACACTATCTAAAAGAAGAAATAAATTGTCTACAACTGTTTAACACCAACAACCTCTACATTCACAAAACAAAGCTATGAGGAAGAAGAACACAAATAAATATAGACATAGCTGACCAAATCCACATACAGGTGTAAATTAAATTTAGCTGTTTAAAAATAAATTTCTATGTATTTTATACAACATTTTAAGGTAATCATGCATTAACATCATTAATTTTGAGCACACAGAAGCTTCAAGCCACTGAGAATCCTAAAGAGTAAGAAATGAAAGGTAAGGCCTCAAAACATACAGGAATTTAGCATTTTAAATGGTCACATATGTTGAATTAAGACCAAATCAAAGTTCAAAAATGAAAGAGCTCCTTTAAACAAGCTCCGTGAAAGAAACCGATCTGTTAAAAATAACATTGCAGGTGCCACAATATTATTGTGTATATATTGCTGCTGTATTTTTAATAGTCACTCATTCCTTTGGAGAGCAACTTGTAAAAGAATTATTCATTCTCTCTGTGCATACATTTTGAGCATAATTCACTGTACTTTTCCAAATTATTTTCAAAGTGTACACACACAGGAAAGGATACAAAACTTTTCCCAGGCTACATTTGAAAGCTTGTCAGCACTCAGAGCTAAGGCCTTTAATCCCAGGCTTTAAATAATTTAGGTAACACTTGATTACTCCATTGCTGGAACATCAAGCTCTGCAAAATCTGAGTAACACAATATTTGAGGGGAAAAGAGAGAATACTCTACTTAAGAAAAATACATTTCCTGCAAACAAATTGTGAACTGCAGCCTGATGTTTGCAATGCAAACTGTGGTAAAGCACCACTGAGGCTGCCCTCCAAATAACATTTTGTTCCAGTTTCCACTAACAAAACTCTTTAGTAAGGAGTTCTATGGTGCACTAGTCGCAGCTTACACACTATGAAGTATGATATTCAGAAGGCTTAAGGAACAGCTTCTCCTTAGGTTTATGATATTTCATTATATACTCTAGCTAAAATGTGCACATCCACTTCAGACGAACAAACCGGCTCCCCCCGCGACACAACGCAGACACACATGATTCAGTCAGGACAAAAAAAGTACGTTTTTACCTTTCTTGCGGACTAATTTTTTTCTTGAGAGAACAAGTTCATTTTCTCAGGTAATCCACAGGGGATTCAATATTTGCTGTCTCTATGCATTTGCTAAATTAGAAAAAAATAGTACAAATGGCTTTGTTCTCTTAGGTACATCTGTACCTGTACCATTAACAAAGTCTGAACTATCACATTTTTTCAGTTGTGTTCTCCGTTTAAAAAATAGTTCTAGCCAACAGACAAAACTTCTCTGTAAAAAGTTGTTTGGATCATTATAAGGGGGGTAAGAGGCATGAACGTCATATTGTGCGCTGTGTGACAATCTATGCATATTTTGTTACATAGAAATACCAACTTATTTAAGAATAATTAAACATCATTTAAAAATTATCAGAAGGTAATAAAGAAGATGAAAGAAACAAAGAAACACCTCCCCCTGCCAATTAAATTATCACATATTAGGTCCTTTAACATCCCTTTTCACTGCTGCCTTTGAATCCTTTTTTGCACAGAGGAATACAAAGTTTTTCTCTTAAATCTATTAGTTCCTTTTCCCTCCAAAGCTCACCATTTAGCCCGGTGCAATGTATACTGCTAGAAAATTAGGACCAACAACAACAAGCCCATGATTGCCCTCAGCAGAGTCAATAAATGGCATTCTCTCTCTCATACCATTTTGAACCAAGTCCTCACACAACTTCTGCCCTGACACCTCATCCATCAGCTCTTAAAGCACAAGAGCAGCACCCCACAAGCAAACCTCTTCTCTCCTACGCCATCTCCAGAGTTGAGGCCCAGATGAGAAACAGCCTTATCTTCCAGTATAGCAAAGATGCACCTCTAAGATCAGACCTTGGCGATTTGACCTAAAGCCATCCTTACTTGCAAAACAAAGTCTCCATCATCTTCAGAGCAAGAAGGAAAGAGAGTGAGAGGGAAAACAGGAGTGGGGGTAGGGGAGGAAAGTCCAGTCTTCTCTGACCTGATTGGAAACTTTGTTGTGGCAAAATGAAAAAAAAAATCTCTTTGGCCAGTTGAGAAACTGCCTATGGTTGCTCTTGTATTGGGAGGGTCTGTTCAGGGTTTCTCAATCTTCTTTTCTCTCTCTCTCCCCCCTCTCTTTCTCCCCTTCTCTTGTTTCAAAAGAGGCCTCTGGTCAGCGCTGATTAATAAGTGTTTTTTGTTGTGAAGTGTTGAATAATAGAAGATGGCCAGTGACCCAGGAAAGACTAAACCTTGTGCTACTTTATTGTGGCAAGCTGAGAAAGGGGCTTTAGGACAGAGACCCCAAGCACTGACCCGCACACATCCTGCAGATTCCCTATTCATTCTCACAGCCTTCCAGTCGCCCAGAGCTCCCATTGTTTGCCAAGCAACAATGGAGATTTTGCACAGAAAGTAAAGCCCTCTTCAGATTTCTCCCTGATGTTTTGCATTTGAGGAAACAACCATCCTTAACAGGTTTTTTTCCCTAAATTGAATTTCACGAAAACTCCTAGGATTTGGGCTTTTATTCTCATTGCTCAAGACTTTATATACAAACCTAAGAAAACGAACATTTTCTCTTAATAAATACTTTTTTTTCTTTTTAATTACACAACACATTTTTACTGGGGTACTGCCTCCCTAGTGATTTGAGGGGAAAAGTGAGGTTTCTTTTCTTTTATTTCTTAGCATATTACTATGCTTTAATGCACACTACATATCATATTATTCCTAAAAATATCTGTATTGAAGCAGTCTCTGTTTGAGTGGGAGCCAACTAGAGAGTGCTGCTTCTTTCAAAAAAAAAAAAATTAAATAAAAGCAGAAGATTGAAATCTCTTGGTTTATTTCTGCCCTGATTGGGCAAGCATAGCTTTTATCTCCTCGAAGGCTGGCCCTTTCCCTGCACTCCAAACAAAGAGTTCATCCGCAGCCACCAAAGAGGGCACATGCCATTCCATAGACTTGCTCTGATTTACCTGTAGGGTCCAAACCGCATTTCTCATTCCAACCTAGACATCGATTTGCACTCTAACCATGTGGACAAATAACTCTTGCATCTGTTGAGCCTTTGGGTAGGAGCACGGTTAGAGGGATCAGAGGCCTCAGGATCGCTGAGTTTTGTTTAATTGCTTTCTCTGGCCTGTTATACATGGATTTCCATTCTTCTGAGGTATCCACTTACACATGTCACCAAGTGGCTAGGTTAGGGTGTTTGGCTGTGCCTTGCTTTTGCAGGTTTTATGTCTTGTTGTAAATTTATTAAGCATTAAAAAAACCCCAAACAACAACAAAAAAACCCCATCAAGAGCACAAGAACGTTGCAATCGACAGGACAAATTTCTGCTAAACTGCTAAGAATGGGATTTCTTCTCCCTCAGTTATTTGAATCTATAACTGACTGAACATTTTTATCAGGACCATTGCCTTCTCTCGGAGTTTACACCTGTGTAGGGAGGTCTAGAAATCCACCCTTTGGAGGTGAGGAAGGAAAGACCAGTCTGTCAGAGAAACCTTTAACAACTGAAGGGGGAACAACAGTCTTTATTAAGGATATTGGGTAGCAGAATTACCTTGGCGGGGGCGGGAGGCGTTGTAAAACATCCATTTGCAAAAGGCTCTCAGGCTGAAACCCTTTCATCGGTGGCGAGGGGAGGGGGGAGGCAGGGCGGGGGCTCGCAAACCCCCAGCTATCTCCATTTGTCAGCGCCACAGAGGAGGGGTCGTAAAGCCAGCGGTGCGGAGGGCTGGGCTGCCCGGTGGTCCCCGGCCCCGCTCGCCCGGCGGCTGATGCCCGGAGCGGGACGCGGCTACAAGTGCGCTGAGCACAGCGGGCTCAGCCCGGGGCGGTGCGGGGCGGGGGACCCCGGCCTTTCACTTTCATGCCCACCGCATCAGCGCTAGGAAGGGGGAAGTGGGGGGAGGAGATGAGGGAGGGAAGGAAAGCGCCCTGCTGTATTGTTCCCCTGCCGAATTGATATGCTAATTCCCCTTGTGAGGGCATCACAAAGAACACCTTGCACTTCTGAAAGACTTTTGTGTCCTGGACGGAGAAGTTTATTATCAACTAATTAGCAACAACTTCTAGCAATGAGTTGGGTTACATTTTCATAAGCTTTGAACAAACATCCTGAGCTGCGTTGTGTCAGGATGATGGGCTTGCTAAAGAAAATAGAGTCCTAAATAAGGGAATGAGCTTTAATAATTAGCGCCTGCTATATACGGAGCCTCTGTCGACGTAAGTCTTCCTCCGAGGCTTTTGATTCACGTTGCTTCCAGGATTGCAAAGGACCATGACAAGCACTCCACAAAACAAAATCTTACTCAGGGATGACTAGCCATTTTTCCCCTCATATTAAGGCTCTTTTCTTCCAACCAAAGAGCATTTCAGACTATGCCGATAATGCACCAAGGATAATCAGTATATGAAGAAGCTCAGCACAACTAAGCATATTCATATTAAATATTATTTTGAGAGGCTTGTAGTACTCAGTCTAGCACTTCGAATATAAAAATCATCTGGAAAAATGGAAAGGTAAACTTGAAATTACGAAAGGAAAACTTCTATAAATTTCACAGGTTTTCTTTTTTTGTGGTGGTGTTTGTTGGGTTTTTTGATTTTTTTTTAAATTTTATTTTGATTTTGTTGGGTTTTTAATTCTGTTTTACTCTTCTTATAGTCTTTCCAAAGAAGGAGGATCAGGTCTCGGTGCTAGGTTAGCTCAGTTCTCTTATTGCAGAATTCCTGTATATTTGGAAGCAAAAGTATATGCTGTTTCTTCGGTTGAAAGTGAAACTGGGAAAAAGCAAGAGGACTTTACTTTTGTCACTATAGCAAGCGCTGGTTATTTTCTTCTTGGCTTTATGCAACCAAAATAGAGCAGAAACAATCCTCTGAAGACAGGCATGTTCTATGGTTTACTGATTGACTGGAATTCTTATTGACTGGAAACAACGTACTTACAGCTTCACATTATACTGTCGGGTTTTGGCTTTTGAGTTGTGTGATGTGGTGGGGGGAGCGCGTGGGGGAGTGTCATATTGCAGTTCAAATCAGTACTAGGCTGATTTTGCAGTTTATACCTGGATCTCCAGTGTGGCTTTCCTAAACTTGCCCAGGTCCTGAGGAGAGCACTAAGGAAGCGACAAGCCTTGGGCCCATATTGGGGTGCAGAAAAAAGCAGATCAGCCCTGGCTGCTTTTGCAATTCACCTTATCCACTCCTATTCCATTCATTTAATGGGCAAACACGCTCTCCATCACTCGGTCTCTTTCTGTCCCCTTCTCCAAGCACATTCATTTGTTTAAAATCCTAAAAGGTGGTATAAGGTCTTATTGAAACCCAGCAACGTAAGGGGAGGGAGTAGATTAGATTCCTTCATTTCCTTTTGGTAATCCTAAATGCAGCTATCTCTGGTTCCGTAATCTTCTCTAGAGTCGGATTACCACCCATTTGAGCAAGTGCAGCTGGAATTAGGGGATGACAAGCATGCAAAGAAAGTGCCAAGAACTCCTGAGGTGACAGAGATGTCGGGGTGGCCCTGGCCACCCTGCAGCACCCTGGTACCCCCCAGGGCACCCGGGCTGTGGAGTGGGGTGATGGGGGTGGCCCTGGGCCCGGCAGTGCCCACCGGCCCCCGGCGCAGACCGGCCTTTCTCATCGCTGTGGCTCCGCAGCGGCAAGGGCCACCACTGAGTCACTTTGGTGCTTCATTTGCCTCATGACAGGCTTCTGCCAGCCCTGCGGCTTTCTGACATGGCCAGAGAGCCACGTTCTGCCATACACAAATATGTGTTTTTACATATATGTATATATACACACACACACACACATGTACATGAATGGATGTTCCTGCATTCACTAGAAGAAAGAATAAACATAAAATAGGTGATGAAATGTGGAGCAAGTACAACCTTGCTCATGCTTTTCTCTGTCCACCTGGAAAAAGTAACCCTGCATGAAAACACACGTTTGTGTGTGCGGTCACTTTTTGGAACAATCCCTCATATTTGATTGAAATGGAATATGCCATCATGTATATTTAAGATTAAAGCTTTAAATTTAAAGGCCTGTAATCCTTTCAAGGAGATTTTGTTGATAAAAGACTTCATTGGAAAGTAATTGTGGATTGTATAGGTCTGACCTTCGCAGAAAGCAGGGTGCGGGTCTGTGCATCATTTTCTTGTGAAGCCCCTGCAGACCAGCTAAGTATGTGTACAAGTTCAAGAATTTCTTTAAAATGTTACAATTAGTGGTTCAGTCGTCAAAGTTGGGGACGTGGTATTTTTATACTGTGTGAAATACATGATTTAAATATATTTAAAAAAAAAAAACTAAAAAAAATAAAAATAAAAAAGGCCAGGCCTTCTACACAAATTGGAGGCAGCTAAATGCTCTTTTGTGCCTGCAGCTCTAAGGAGGCTGTGATGCATGTGAAGGAAAGTGACTGACTTAACTCATTGGGATTCAGGGAACGGCCTGCCCTCTTTTGGAAAAAAAAAAAAAAAAAGCAAGAAGAAGAAGAAAAGTAAGTGTGTATGGGTGTGTGTGTGCGTATTCGTGTTCGTGTATGTGTGTGTGTGAGAGAGAGAGAGAGGAAGAGAGAGAGAGGAGGGGGAGACTCACACGGAGTCCTGCTTTCCTGAGCTGAGAGCTGCTGGTTCCCAAGCAGAAAGTATTAGGAGAAACACAGCTTCTTGTGTCTTTGCTGCATTTACACAATGAAATCACTTCTATTTTTATTCCTGCTAACCGGCCGCTTTTGCTTGAATCCACTCCGAGCCATGGACGATGGGAACAAAAAAGTACTTAAAAACAACTAGCCAAAAAAAAAAACCACCAAAAAAAGAGGGAAAGAAAACCCTAATAAACCCAACCACGCTGGGATGAGGATTACTCACTTTAGCGCTGCCTGTAAGTACAAAGTCTCTTGCTGCATTTCAGGGCGATAGTGACAGGCTGTTGTTAGGTTGGGGTTGCTCGGGTTTGTTTTGATTCTTTGTTTTGTCCCTCTGTTTTTCTCTTTTT